>JAPYKE020000048.1:510000-562500 GCA_028554795.2 Sinohyriopsis cumingii
CGATAAAGAGGTCATGGTAATCTTAGACTCCTTCCCGTTTTTATTCCTTTTCCTGTTATTATATTTTTTATACACTGCTAATCCACCAGCAGATCTAGCAGCACCAAGTGCAGCTGGGTTTGCAACAGCTGGGGCTGCAGCGGCTAATAAAGCTGGTATAGCTGCAAGAGGTGGAAATATATCAAGGTTTTAATTGAGTCTTTAATGGCGCTCGCATAAAGATTGAGTTTAACGCCTGTTTTCGATTGCAGGCATCATCGAAATGCCTGACTTAACGTTCTGACAATGATAGGTTCTTTTTTTTTACCAGATGTGATCTGATCTTTTTTTAAGTGATATTTCAATTCAACATTTCTTTGCTGAATTTGATGGAAACGTTCTAATCTGACCACGAGTCAGACTGACACTAAATGATGATATGACATTTTTATAAGTAATATTATTTTCAACTGAGATGTTACAAGCTTTCTATCGGTGCGTCAACAACTCGCATTCGTCCGCCATTACCTTCAATTATCATTGCTTTATCTGGAAGAATGACTGCAATTCCTCGGGAATGAGCACAACCTACTGGTTTCACATGAGCTCGAAAATGAATATCAACGACAGATTGTTTGAACAATTATATATGTTCAACTGAAAAGTAATAGATCTAATACAGGCTAGTGAAATCTAATTGTGATATTTGCAAACCAGTATCTGTATTTTGATCAAGTCCATTAAATGCCATTAAACGATGACATGCACGTGCTACATGATTTTGAGCATAATCTAAGAATATATCTTCAGTTGGTTCTTCATATCCATTTCTTCTTAAGAAAACGTCAATAACTCTGAGGTTGTGAAATATCATATGACTATGTATTTGGGAATTTAAACGATTAACATTTTTAAAGCGATACATACGTGTCTTGTTGCAGAAACATCTTGCTGCGATGCTATATGCCATGAAGATCACCCCAAAACATTAATCTGAATGTTATCTGTAGTCATTGTCAACCATGATAACAATAATTTTCGCCTGAATACATAAAACGAATTAATGTTTCTTCTTTAGCAACTGTTGGAGTGATTACTGGCAATCACAACGAAAGTTTTGTCAGTGTTACTTTTCCATTGAGTGCTGCAGTTGCAGCAAGCTAGCTCCTGAAGCGTGCCAGATCGCATCATCATCAGTAGTTTTTCTCCCAAGTACAGATTATGTTTAGCTCCAAAGATAACGTGTCTGACATTTAAGCAAGATCCAAAGATATACGACAGTGGAATAGCATAATCATCTGAATATCTAACCAAATGTAATATCGTTGTAGGAACATCAACGTCCTTTTAAATTGTTTAAATATTTCTTCCGTCAATCATGTAGCGCTATCAAATAACGCCATAATACCAATGTTAACAATCTAACTTTATCAGCATCTACATATAATGTATCATCTGTTTTTACAAGTTCACCTTCTACTACAATAAATGATTCAGCAGGTAAGAAATGTCTTCTTGGATCTTGAACTGGTAATTCGATTCGACCACGATGATTTGGCATACGTGCGTCGTACAAATAATATTGATAATCGCGAACAGATTTATCTTCAAGAATTGGTGCGTCAATATCAAACCCTGGATCGGACATACTCTTAAACATTTGTATTATAATTAATGTCGTCTAACACGAAGACCACATCTGAAATACAACTTGTATCTGCCGGCATAATGTAATTAGTCCATTTTGCAGGAACGGCTTCATTAACTTCCAACTCTGCTAGTTTTGTATGTGCAGCTTGATATATTATTTTTCTGATATTTGCAAGCATAATTTTAGTACTGGGTAATTTTACTGTCTGTTGTTTTCTTCATACTAAACGAGTTAATCTTTCTTTGATTGCTGAAAATGCTTTACCGGCAACATTACCAACAGCACCGATACCTTTATCGCGAATAGCGTCAATCGCTTTTATTCCCAATTGTTTTGCAATCGGTAATGCTTTTGGATCTATTGCCTTAAATAAACCTTGAACAACATCACAAAGTCCATCTCCATAAATCGCTTTGTACGTTGGCAATAGTGAGTTTAATACCCTTGCAGTTCCACGTTTAGCATGGTGTATAATCCTTATTAAATTACAAGTTAGTTAATTGTTTTCAGTCGCTGTAATAATCATCGACAATTTTATTAATGAGAGAGTGATAAAAATTACTATCTATAGCACCGCCTGTAAATAATCTTCAGCAAATATCAGATATTTCATTAATAATTTCTGGATAATTATTTCCTGCGCGTTTTTCTTTAATCAGAATTTTTTGAGCGATTAACATCGGCAAAGACAATGTGAAGACAAATTCCTAATCCAATTCCGGGTTTTGGAGGAGGTTCTCCTGGTTGTGACTCACATGATTCATCTATTTTTCATTCATTCTACAAGTTTCATAAATTCGTGAAGCTTATACTTATCTGCATACGTTTTACGACCATATGCAACCGAAAATACATCTTTAATCCAATTTCTTGCTGCAGATGCAATATTTTAAGGTTTTAAATATTTATCTTTTTCGTTATATTTTGAAGCAACATATCCTAACCCCAAATAATCTTCATCCCTGATACTATCTAAACCAGGAGTGTAAATCTATTTATAATACAATATTCAAAATCATTCTCAGGATGTTGATGCATAGGTTGAGGAGGAGCAGATTGTGGTCGTTACGGTTGTTCTCTTTATCTTCCTTCTTTAATATCTGAGAATCAGGATCATCGTCGTTGAGAGATTTTTGTTTAGTAAAGATGAGATATAAATCTCTAACAGTCATCTTTTATTCAAGATTTAACATGATTGCTTCTTACATATTTGCCTATATTTTTATATTTTGCAGCAATATCATAAACTTCTTCTGCTTTTGCATTCGCGATAACATTAAAATCTTTAATATTCAATTTATCTTCAAGAACAACTTCAGGTTTAGGTTTATAGGTTGTCTTTTAAGTTGTTACCCTACCGCCAAATAAATATTTATTTCAGTTATATAAGAAATATGATCAAAATCACGTGTCCTAACTTGCTTATTACCTCCTTTTTCATTCGAAATATCCAACTGTACCAAGTGTTTCTTGAAATCGGCTTGTTAGCATATTCAGGTTTTAAATATCGTTCTCTATATTCACTAGCAGCAGCAAATGCAGTTAAATCTGTTGCTGTTGGCTGTTTTCTTATTGTCCTAATAGTACCTTCAGTAAATTTATCAATTGATTCAACAATTTCTTTTTTCGCTTCTGGTATAGATTTTGGTTCTCCTCCAACATCGCCTTCAAGTTCTTCTTCAAGCTTAGGAGCAGTCGAGGTTTCGGCGAAATTTGAGCGGCAGCTATTCCAGCTGGAGGATCTCTTAAAATTATTTTTGTCTGTTTGGTTCTTCTTGCTATTTCTTTTTCAGTTTGACAAGCCGTTTGTCGGACGAAGACCTTCAGTAATTTTGCAACTCTTTTAGTAACCTTTGTAACAGGTTAAAAAAATTATTCTTTATCTTCTGAATATTCAATTTGTGTTTCTTGCAGGTTTTATTTGAGAGCATCTCGAACAGGCATATATCGTCTGATTGCTTCTAATCTTTGTCTAGCTAATCCACTGGTGTATGATTCCATTACTGATATAATGATGATTTAATTACTTACACAGTTATAGCAGCAGAGAGGGTGCGACGCCAATAAGTGTCACGGTGGGTAAAAAAAAATGTAAATCACGAACGACAAAGATAAAGTAACAAAACAACTAACCAAATTAGATAAACTCTATGTTTTTGTTAGAGGCTTCGGTTTGACGTTATTTGCCTTATATTTTCATTTTTCGTAGGAATCTTGATTCTTCCAAAAATGGACCTTCCAGCCTGTGGTATTTTACCCTCTCTGCTGCTTCCCCAAATTGCTGAATGAAATAAGTCCAGTTTTCTCAAAACCACTGAAAATAAGGTCCAATCTTTCATTCATTGCCTAGTGTTGTTGGCTGCGATGGTTTCCTATGATGTTGAGCACTGAAACGAAAACATGGCGAAAGTGATTAGTCTTGTCGGGTGTTTTATGTGTGCCCATAGAGATGGAAGTATTGCTTTAGTGTTGTTGGCTGCGTCCACTTCGACTGATGTTTTTTCAATTGGTCGAAAACACGGTTTAAGTATTGAACTTGCCAGGTCTTTAATTTTTTTCTCATACAAGTTGTAGTATTGTTTTAAACATTAAAGTGAAAGCCTTTTGCGTCGGTATTGTTTTATTCTCTTGCTATTTTTATTTAGGTTATTATAGAGGATAAACCATGAAATTAAATCCCTACTAATATGCAAACTATGACAGGCAAAACCACGAATTTAAGTACCCACGAAAATGCCCATTTTACAAAACCGCAACGATTGAGACCAACGAAAATAAATAATACCACACTATGTAATCCTAGCATTTTCTATGAAATAAAAAACTTACTGATAAGTATATCATTTGAACGGTAATCAAATTTTTTAATTATTGTGTGTGCTCCTATCTATCTTAAGTTCATATATTTGTAACCTTGACCTGATTGCATGGATTTCAAACAACTGTTTGATGTAGCAAACACGGTAGAATTGTATATTTGTAGTACGTTTTGCAGAATAATAGGAAAACCAGTCAGCATCGCATTATCATTAGAACCATTTTTTAATTCCATGTACAATCTTTCACATGAGAGCGATTCTCCAGAACAAATGAGTCAAGAAAATATTAACGCTTTTAGAGATTTTCATACGATGCAATTGAACCACCCTAGCTCAATTAGTGTAGTGATACTTTCGAAGATTTTTAGAAACAAATCAAGTCAATAGATCAAATATATCAGGCAACGCGTACATATTTTTTCGATACATCGTACTGTATATGTTTTCGACAACGGTTCAAATATAGTTTTTATCAATAAGGAACTGATCTTCCATTTTAACTCGTTTCCGTCCGTTTATTAAAAGAGGTTATACATATACATATACATATGAATTTATGAAAGAAATTGGATGGACAATCAGTTTAATAAATCGATAAGTCTAAACGAACAGTTCACAAATGTTGATGTTTATCTAACATTAACATGACGTTTAACGAAATAAATGGTTCCCATCTACTGACAAATGCAGGAATGCCAGAAGGTGAGGTCAAGAGACCTAAATAATGCAAGGCGATTCATAAATGGAAAAGAGTGAGCAAAACTGTATCCAAAGTGCATTTTAACAGTCAATAAACGTTTGTGAAGACAAAAAAGATGTCACTTTCTACTGATGATTGCATGCTTATCAGAAATTGGCGTCGAGAATCAACAACCACACAAATTATTTCATAAATGCTAAAGCGTCAACAGTAAGATCTCAGATGTAAATTTGTATCAGTCATTACGTAGTTGTGAGAAGAAATAAAATGTTATTTTATACGGACAAAAGTTTTCCGCCAGAAATTGTCTTCAAGAGAAACGGTCTAACTGATGGTGTCATATATTCATTAGTCATGTCAAAAAGTTCTGTAATGTCGATTAGTTTATGTCGTTTTGTAGCAGTGGGGGGGGGGGGGAATAAAAGGTTTCTTTATACAATCATGATTGTCAGAAATTGGAGTCAAGAGACACGAATCATCGAATGAGGTCAATAAATGCATTCGTGTAAACAAAACATAGTCATAGTATCAGTGTTACTGTCATTACGCAGTTGTGAAGTGGTATAATGGGACATAAATGATGCCAGGTTCTTCATGTATGGATAAGTGTGAGGGAACCCTTCCTAATGCTGCAATTTAGTAGCCAATACATATTCGTGCACTGAAACAATATGTCCTTTTTCTAACGAACAATGCTTAATTGAAAGAAATTGGCGTCAATTGACCGAAACACGCAAATTGGTTCATAAATACTATGGCGTCAATAATAAGATCTCAGAATATTTAGATGTCTTTACGTAGATGTGAGGACGACAAGAAACATATTCCTTTAAACGGAGAAATGCAAGATCCCCATAACATGTTTTCATGAGACACAGTCCATCCAATGGGTTTCCTAAATTCATAAATCCCATCAAAACGAACTAAAAGGTCGATATTTATCTGTCATTAAGAATCAGACGGTTGCATTAAATTGACAAATGCATGGTTACCAGAAATTGGAGTCACGAGATTCGAATCATCAAATGACTTTCACAAATGCATAAGTGTAAACGAAACCTAGTCTAATGTTCAAGTGTAACTCTCATCAAGTAGAGGTGAAAAGTCATAATGGGTTCCTTTCTACTGACACATGTATAGTTGCCCAAAAAGTAACGTCATTAGACTCGAATAACGCAATCAGTTTTATAAATGCATAAATATAAACAAACAGTTCACAAATGTGGATGTTTATCTCACATTAGCATGTTGTAAAGAGAAATAAATGGTTCCCATCTACTAACAAAAGAATGAATGCCGCAAATTGACGTCAAGAGACCAAGATAATGCAAAGGGATTCATAAATGGAAAAGAGTGAGCAAAACCGTCTCTAAAGTGCATTTTAGCAGTCAATAAACTTTTGTGAAGAGAAAAAAGATGTCTCTTTCTACTGATGATTGCACGATTATCAGAAATTGGCGTCAAAAATCACCATCCACACAAATTGTTTCATAAATGCTAAAGCGTCAATAGTAAGATCTCACAGGTGAAATTATATCAGTCATTACGTAGTTGGGAGGTGAAATAAAATGCTACTGTATACGAAAAAAGCATCATCGCCAGAAATTGTTGAATCTTCAAGAGAAACGGTCCTACCAATCGGTTTCATAAATTCATTAGTCATAATAAAACGTTCTGAAACGTTGATCAGTATATGTCATTATGTAGCAGATTGGGGAAATACAAAAGTTTCTTTAAATTGACCAATGCATGATTGTCGTAAATTGGAGTCAAGAGACACGACTCTTCGAATGTGGTCCATAAATGCATGACTGTAAACATAACGTTGTCAAATGTGAATTTGTAACTGTCATTACGTAGATGTGACGTGGTATAATGGGTCCCTTTCTACTGATAAATGCATTATTGTCAGAAATTAACGTCAGGATACTCGAAGAGGCCAATCAGTTTAATAAATGCATAACCCTAAAATTAACGTTCTCAGTTGTGGATGTTTATTTAACAATATGTGCTAGTGATAGAAACTGATGGTTCCTTTCTACAGACTGATGAATGAATGTCAATCATTGGCTACAAGAGACACGAATGACGCCAGGTTCTTCATAGATTGATAAGTGTGAAAGAAACCTTCCCAATGCTGCATTTTCGTAGTCAATACATATTCGTGAACTGAAACGAGATGTCCCTTTTTATTGATAAATGCACGATTGCCGGAAATAGGCGTCAATAGACAGAAACATACAAATTGTTTAATAAATGCTAAAGCGTCAATAATAAGATATCTTTACGTAATGTGAGGATAACTACAATGTTCCTTAAAACGGACAAGTGCAAGATCGCCATAAAATGTCTCCAAGAGACACGGTCATTCCAATGGGTTTCATAAATTCATAAATCCCATCAAAACGATGTAAAAGGTCGATCTTTATCTGTCATTCAGAAGCAGTGAAGGGAAATAAACGGTTGCATTAAATTGGCAAATGAATGCTTGCCAGAAATTGGAGTCAAGATATTCAAATCATCAAATGACTTTCATGAATGCATAAGTGTATAGGAAACCTAGTCCAATGTTCATGTGTAACTCACATCAAGTAGAGGTGAAGAGTCAAAATGGCTTCCATTTGACTGACAAACGCGCGATTGCCAAAAAAGTAACATCATGAGAATCGAATAGCACAATCAGTTTCATAAATGCATAAGTGTAAATACACAGGTCACAAATGGGGATGTTTATCTAACGTTAACAGGCTGTGAAGAGAAATAAATGTTTCCCATCTACTTACAAATACATGCAACAAATTGGCCTCATAAGACGTAACAAATGCCGAACGATTCATAAATGGGAAAGGATGAGCAAAACCATCTCTAAAGTGCGTTTTAGCAGTTAATACACGTTTGTGAAGAGAAATAAGATGTCTCTATCTATTTACCATTGCATGATTATCAGAAATTGGGGTCAAGAATCACAAACCACACAAAGTGCTTCGTAAATGCTAAAGCGTCAATAGTAAGATCTCATAAGTGAAATCGTATCCGTCATTAAGTAGTTGTGATGGGAAGTACAATGTTACTGTATACGGACTAAAGTATCCTCGCTAGAAATTGTCTTCAAGAGAAACGATCCAACCAATGGGTTTCATAAATTCATTAGTCATGACAAAACGTTCTGAAGCGTTGATCAATATCTGTCATTATGTAGCAATGATGAAACATAAAGGGATTTCTTAAATTGACCGATGCATGTTTGTCAGAAATTGGAGTCAGGAGACACGAATCATCGAGTGAGACCCATACATGCATAAGTGTAAGCAGAACGTACTCCAATTCGCAGGTGTAACGGTCATTACGCAGTTATGAAGTGGTATAATGGGTTTCTTTCTACTGACATGCATAAGCCTAAAAATAACGTTCTCAAATGGGGATCTTTATTTAACAATAAGTGCTAGTACAGATAAATAGACAGACAAATTAATGAATGTCAAACATTGGCGTCAAGAGAAACGAATTATGCCAGGTTCATCATAAATGGATAAGTGTGAGAGAAACCTTCTCCAATGTTGCATTTTAGTAGTCAATACATATTCGTGAATTGAAACAAGATGTCCCTTTCTACTGAACATGCACGATTGCCGGAAATCAGCGTCAAGAGACCCGAAACACACAAATTGTTTTATAAAGGCTAAAACGTCAATAATAAGATCTCAGAAGTGAACACTTTGATGTCTTTCCGTAGATGTGAGGATAACTAAAATGTTCCTTTAAACGGACAAATGCAAGATCTTTATAATATTTCTTCATGATACATGGTCCATCCAATGGGTTTCATAAATTCATAAATCCCATCAAAATGATCTAAAAGGTCGATCTTTATCTGTCATTAGGAAGCAGTGAAGGGAAATAAAGGGTTGCATTACATTGGCAAAATCATGCTTGCCAGTAATTGGAGTCAAGGGATTCGAATCATCGAACGACTTTCATAAATGCATAAGTGTAAACGAAACATAGTCCAATGTTCATGTGTAACACTCAACAAGTACAGGTGAAGAGTCATAATTAGTTCCTTTCTACTGACACATTCATGATTGCCAAAAACGTACCGTCATGAGATCCGTATAGCACAATCAGTTAAATAAATACATAAGTGTAAACAAACAGTTCACAAATATGGAAGTTTGTCTAACATTAACATGTTGTGAAGAGAAATAAATGGTACCCATCTACTACCAAATGCATGTATGCCAAAAATTGGCGTCATCAGATCTAAATAATGCAAAACGATTCATACATTGAAAAGAGTCTGCAAACTCGTCTCTAAAGTGCTTTTTAGCAGTCAATAAACTTTTGTGAAGAGAAATAAGATGTTTCTATCTACTGACCATTGCATTATTATCAGAAATTGGCGTCAAGAATCACCAACCACACACATTGTTTCATAAATGCTACAGAGTCAATACTAAAATCTCACAAGTGAATTTGTATCAGTCATTACATAGTTGTGAGGAGAAATATAATGTTACTTTATATGGACAAAAGCATCCTCGCCAGAAATTGTTGAATCTTCAAGAGAAATGGTCCAACCGATTGGTTTCATAAATTCATTACAAAACGTTCTGAAACGTTGACAGTATATGTCATTATGTAGCAGATTGGGGAAATAAAATGATTCCTTAAATTGACCAGTGCATGATTGTCAGAAATTGGAGTCAAGATACAAGAATCATCTAATTTGGTCCATAAATGCATTTGCGTAAACAGAACGTAATCCAGTGAGCTGGTGTTAGTGTCATTGAGTAGTTGTGAAATGGTATAATGGGTTTCTTTCTACTGACAAATGCATTATTGTCAGAAATTAACGGCAGGAGGCTCGAAGAGGCCAATCAGTTTAATAAATTCATAAGCCTAAAAATAACGTTCTCAAATGTGGATGTTCATTTAACAATAAGTGCTAGTAAAGAGAAATAGATGGTTCATATCAACAGACAAATTAATGAATGTCAAACATTGGCGTCAAGAGAAACGAACGATGCCAGGTTCTTCATAAATATATAAGTGTGAGAGAAACCTTCTCAATCCTGAATTGTTAGTAGTCAATACATATTCGTGAGCTGAAACATGATGTCCTTTTCTACTGAAATTGTATGATTGCCGGAAATTGGGGTCAATAGACCCGAAACACACATATTGTTACATAAATGCTAAAGCGTCAATAATAATAAGATATTTGAAGTGAATATTTAGATGTCTTTACGCAGATGTGAGGATCACTAAAATGTTCCTTTAAACGGACAAATGCAAGATCTTCATGATACATGGTCCGTCCTATGGATTTCATAAATTCATAAATCCCATAAAAGTGATCTAAAAGGTCATTCTTGATCTGTCATTAAGGAGCAGTGAAGGGAAATAAAGGGTTTCATTAAACTGGCAAATGCATGCTTGCCAGAAATTGAATCAAGAGATTCGAATCGTCGAATGACTTTCATCGATGCATAAGTGTAAAGGAAACCTAGTCAAATGTTTTTGTGTAACTCTCATCAAGTAGAGGTGAAGAGTCAAAATGGGTTCCTATATACTGACACATGCAAGACTGCCAAACAATTAACGTCATGAGAAATGAATAGCACAATCAGTCTCATAAATGCATAAGTGTAAACGAACAGTTCACCAATGTGGATGTTTATCTAACATTATCATGTTGTGACGAGAAATAAACGTTTCCAATCTACTAACAAATTCATGCACGCCACAAATTGGCGTCAAGAGACATAAATAATGCAACCCGATTCATAAATGGAAAAAAGGGAGCAAAACCGCCTCTAAGGTGAATTTTTGCATTCAATACAATTTTTGAAGAGAAAAACGATGTCTCTTTAAACTCACCATTGCATGTTTATCAGAAATTTTAGTTCAATTTGTGGCATTCATGCATTTGTCAGTATAAAGGAGCATATAGTTTCTCTTGACAACTATTTATTGACTAATATATTGCAATTCTGAGAACGTTCTGTCGACACGTATGCATTTACAAAACACCTTGTGTGATTCGTATATCTTGACGCACAATTGTGGTCATCACGAATTTCGCAGTAGATATGTTTAAGAGGACATGATATTCCAGCGATGTAAAGCAGATCAAATCAATTTTTCACCACGAACATGTAACCAAATCGATTCTTAGAATGGGCAGATACATCAATGATTGCACTAAAACCACCAGTTGAACAGTGATGTGTGTTATAGACCATATACAACAGCTGTTTCCAAATGCACAGCATCTGATTAAAACTTGGCCTCAGTCACAAAGCATATCACCTTCACTGACTGTTTCGTATCGTTTATGGAGTCGGGAACCACGTCAACACTGTGTCACTTCTCGCACCTACTACAGACGGACACCAACCAATTGGTATTGATGGACAATGTACTGGAGAAATATGCACCCAACATTGTCCCACTGCACCAAACTATTTGTTGCGTTTTACAACGTAAATCGAGTTGACAGTCAATAGCAAAGTAAGATAATATCTGACACCTTAGTAGTGGCTGAAATGTCTGTGTAGCTACAACATCAACAGGAATCTTTTGAAAAAAATCTGCTTGATTATGCAGTAGCCTGTCAGTCCTCATTTTACACATGCCTATAACAATATGTGGTCGAAGATGAGCCGGCATCAAAACATCGGCACGGATCTTGACATTTCCCCCAGCAAAACCGGTCTGTTACTATTACTTCGTAGACATACAGCTGTACAGATTTTGTCCCATGTTTACGTTTATTTTAACGACGTGTAGCTCCACTTGGTTCTATACTTTCCTAAAAGACTTCTGTTGGGTTGGGTGGGTACTGCAGAATGAATAAGAGTCATCGATGCGCCTGTGAAAAATTCATAGAACTTCTCAAATATATAATTGAACGTATTGCGTACTCAATAATACCCTGTCATGAAGTGAGAGACGGCCTTACAAAAAAAATCAACTTGTGATATCAACCTGCTCAGCTTATTGATTCCAAACAAAGCAATACCTCGGTAACATTGAAATTATCCAAGTAACATAAATGCATAAGAATGTTAAATAATTTCCCCTTATTGCAGCGAGTCATATGCCGCTGCCAAACAGGTGGCGTTAGGAAATGCTGGAACTGCACCTCGAATGGTGCTTAAAAAGGCAATTTGCAGGCGGATAAAAAGGAAAGAGGCTTTCGATTATTAGGTATAAGTTTCTGAATACGTCCGGCCAGAGGTCATCACTTTCCAGGTAACAGAAGATCACGCCCCTGACTGATTTACTCACAATGGCACAAGCAAACATGTTCATGGTATCTGTATGCGAAATGAACTACATCGATAGTGACGTGCACACCTAAAAACGGTTTTGTCAACATGGATTTGACAACAAATTTAGCACTCGATGGGTTCTATATTTAGTGACACCACACCATAGTTTGTAGTTTGACTATTATGGACTTGTACCACTAGTTGAAGTTGTTGAATATTTAACACTGTTGGACAGCACTGTCGACGACAACCACTGTTTTAATCTACTATATCAGTACAGACACGGTTTGATGGACACATGAGGTTATCTCGTTATTGAAGCGGTGTGTGCAGTGAAGCGTTCAACAGTGCCACAAGCACGAACTGATTTAACTTTAAAGTGTATTTCATATTAAACAAAATGTCCATGTTACTCAGCTCGACGATACAGTGCTGATATGGACCTGAGCAGTGTAACCACAAAAGCAGATTTTACTGCGTTTACTAGTCGTGTTTGTGGCTTTAATCCAGATGTGCTTGTGATTTCTCTAGATCAAAGTGACAATCTGCACACGTCTAAAGTCGACATTCAAAGTAATATTGCCATGTTGAAAGGGACTTGGTTGAGTGAACGAACAAAAGAAGAGTAATCAACTGATAGTACTACAATATTTCCGAGGCCGAGGTTTGCTAAGATAGTATTACAGTTGTTCCAGTAAACACATATTGGCTAGAAAGGTTTTTGGACATTCCACCTGGACGTAATGGGTGTGAACATAGTCTGACAGTCAAGCAATTGAAATACGTGGTTATATTGTTAACATAGCAATTATGTATATCTTTCAAGACCAGATGTTTTCTTTGTATTTATAAATGTTGGGACGTTAACACTCCTTTCTCCAGATATTGTAGTTTCAGAGTGTGCTAATGAATTGCTAATATATCAGTCGATTGTGACCGTTAAATAACCGTGTCATTCATAAAGTGAAATATTTAAAAATATCTAAGATACATATCATTGATTCCCTGAAAATAAAGAATAAATGCAACTAAATTTATAATAAACTAATGGATGTATTCGAAGAACGGACCAAATATGGCCGACGTCAACTTCACAATATATGTCAAGGACAAGTTCACTCTTAACGAGGAAATAAACTTGCTAAAGAAAAGACATTCAGCTTGAACATAATAATATCATCAACACATTGATTGTTAAATTGCTGGTTGTAAATTACGCTCATTTTGTAATTTTACTTATTTTATTATCTTAGAATCTTTTACATGGACACTACGATAAACAATTATCGAATACATGCATTGAAGAAACTTGTGCAATTAGATTATATCCATATTTGCCTCTGGCTGACGTTTAGCAAACATTGAATATTGAATCAATACTGTAATTAATTATTTTGATTTTTGAGTACAAAATATTTTGGCAAAAAAGATGTATCTTTACTTTAACATCATACGTCATGTACATCGTTTCAGTTCAATTAGGGATCTTGATGTTGTTTTGCCCACGTGTTTGGTTAAATAGCATGCATATAATTGAGACAAACCGAAGTTTACGTTAGGTACATTCTATCTTACCGGAAATATTATTATAAACTCTTAATTTCAGTTGAACAGTTTGCGTTCAGCAAAATAATGCTAATGTGTGTTTTGAATAAAAGAGTAACTACAATGGTATGTACTTCAAATCAGATCGTAATAACATAACCCATTCATAACAAAATCATTAGGAATAACATGCCTGTTCCGAATAACCCTATATGCTGTGTTTCTACGGCAGAGAGCAAAAATTTGATATCCCAAATCTTCACAGTATATAGTGTTTGACATGCCATATAATATTCAAAGGTAAAGAACAAAAGCTTGGAAATGTAAAAATCGGTTTGAGGTAAAGCCGTATCTGCTTGGCTGATCAACTTCTATGAAATCACATTGTGTTCATTTTAATTTATATTATATAGTTTAACCCTCAATATATTTACTTTTCTGAAAGCTATTGAATGTTAGCTGCTTTTCAAAGTTCAGTATTTTCAGATGATATATCTTCAGGTAATGATAATGATAATTATTATAGTAACGTGTTTTGTTCTACAACTAACATCGTTTCAGTGGTTTATAAAATCTGAATGATCAATGTCATGTTAAATGATGTTCCGTGATGAAAAAAAATTAAATGTCGGTATATTTCTTAAAAGAGTGGAAGCATGAATTTTGTGGATGATATAACTAAAATCCTCATTTTAAAACCTAGACAAAACATACACAAACATGACACAGTAACCAATTAAAAGACGTAAAGAACGAATTAGCTCCAACTTATCCGGGAAACAATGTGCATTTAGGATAAAACCTGATTGAATAGCCTCTATAAATTATACTTTAATGTATTCTCCCTAGCAATCAGGCCTTCAATGTTTCTAAATTTAGAACAATTTGCTGAATATGCATACATTCAATATTATGCTTTTGCATTTAACTGTACGCATACGACTTTTTATGTATGCGATCCAATGGACTTGAATCCATATGAAAGCTAACGTGAAATTTGTTCATACATGACAGCTTTTGATCATATAATGCAATGTCAGTCATGCAGTCTTTCTCTTTCCCTCACTTCCTTTCTCTCTACCTATATCGCTCTTTGTATTTTAAATATAGATTTTCACTTAACCATTTACACTAAAATGATGTATTCAATCCGCCATAATCTACCCGTCCCAGGCTTCCGTTTGAAAGCTTTACATTTCTACAAACATTTGACTACAACTTTTACATCGTTGAATATACGATCGCCTTCACCATTAAGGACTGACGATTTGGTTTCTAAGGAACGTGGAGGATAATTATTTCCCCACGAGTTAGAGCAATATTTTAAAACCTATTTGGATGCCGAAGCTATTTATGAACAAAGTCCCTTCCATAATCATAGCAATTAGTAATACAAGGTAGGAAAATTCATATTGATTGTTCAACAGAGGCTCCATATATTTTACCTTGGTAAGTTATGTCCATTTTTGTCACTCTGATCTTATATCTTGATATAATATCTAATGTAATATATATATATATATATATATATATAGAGAGAGAGAGAGAGAGAGATATAGATAGATAAATGTATATATATATATATATATATATATATATATATATATAGATAGATAGATAGATAGATAGATAGATAAATGTATAGATATATAGATCATCAGAGCGATAGATCGACAGACAAACAGACTTACCGACTGACAGACATATATATATATATATATATATATATATATATATGTATATAGATCTAAAGATAGATATATAGATAGATAGATAGATAGATAGATAGATAGATAGATAGATAGATAGATAGATAGATAGATAGATAGATAGATATATGTATATATATATATATATAAATGAAGATAAGACAACACTAACTTACTGTCTTTAAAATATTCATATTTGGTCATCCCAATATTTTCACATGTGAAAAATATATTCTTCTTTTTCAATATTTGAAAATGAAATTAAAGATTTTACTTCGTTCCCTGCGAAACGTATTGGTGTGTGATTTAATAACATATGTCTCTAGCATAAGAACGGGTATCACTTTGTGAACTAGGACTAATAAATGAAAACTGTATTTCCTCTCAGAGAATGACATCATTCTTGTTTCAGAAACTTGACCCAGCTCCGCTCACGTCTCAATTAGGTTAATTTCCGTGATTTCCCTGACAAACGTGATACACCATCTGTGAAGGGTTTGCTACGATAATACGATGTGGGTCAAATTTGGTAAAATTGCAACATTTTAAATATATACTGTACTGCACCAGATTAGATCAACCCAGTTGTACCTCTGTCTGATGTCATTAATTGGAAAGTGAAATAAATTTAGCAAAACCTTAATAGAGATGGTATCTTGAAGAGTGAGTTTAATCTTTCATTCTCCGATTTCAGTAAATTTCGTTAATCATGAAAATGAGATTTTCTGCTTCTGTGTAAATATTTGCTACAAACAGTGTTATATTTAAATTATTGGCGTTGCTACTGGTTAAAATAGTACGTCCTTTGTAACGGTTGATGAAATATCCCCGGTATTTTAATAAAAGCAAGGGAAAAAAAAACTATACTAAAAAACAACAACAAATAAGCAAGACAAACAGTCAATATATAATATATAGATATAATATAACTAAAGACGGGGAGGATTTAGAACCCATTTGCTCATTATTCCTTTTGTTCGTATGACATCCATGTTGACATGAATGCTTTTGCAAAACAGAGGACGCATTCATTCCTAAGCAGCAGAAAAGGAATCGATGCATTTACAAGATAAACAAATAAAGTATTAAAGCACATATGGAATAAAATGACATATTTCGATAGTTCCATTTACAGTCGTATTGTTACTCTGCGAGTCAATCATCTCAATCAAAAACATTTCACGAGCTTAAGATCTTCAACACTTCGGGTGCCATACATAGCTGGAATAACGTAGATATTCTTCTGATCACGTTAAATAAACTAATTCGACGAAATTGTCAAAACTCTTGGAGTAACGTAGACGACAGCAATAAAAAATAAGTTAGTTGCACAGATGTTTCCATTTTGCTTCATATAGTGAAGTTTACAAGAATTAAAATGTGTCACTGGTTTAAGTTTATGATTGAACTGGGTAATTCCTTTCAGCTCTCGGACAAATTCATTGACAAAGCGAGCCTCAACACATCGTCTGCAACAAAGCGATCAGGAAATACAAATGTACATTGATTTTGCATTAAGACTAGTACTGAAACTAATGTCAGCGTCGACAAGCATTTTAAAGGAGCCCTGAAAAACGTTTGTGATACAATTTTACACAATAACATGCTCGAAACTATAGCTGTTTTGTATGAGGTCCATTCAAAGTAAATGGTTCGTCTCACATTACAGGTGCGTGGACCCGACCTACCTGCCTATGATTATCAAATCCCCTTATAGACTGGCTCCTAGTTTTACTGTTCATATCTCTACACTCTTCCCAAAAGTAAGCAATGGAGTAACCAAAATACATTAACACCACAGATTCTTTGGATCAGGTTTATATGAGAATGACGCAGTTGAAACTTAAACTTCAACCCCATTAACTGTATTTTTTTGAACTGTTACTTCACATGAATATGCGCTCATGTGTGCTAGTAAATGATATGAGTCAAAGAGGGAGCATACTAATAGTATAACAAAAAAAACCTTATCTGGGATTTTCAATCGTTGTGTTGACAATGCTGTAATAATGAACTACACCACTACCTGGGAAACTCGACACACTTCCAGTGGCACGTGATACAGATTATGACAATATTACAATAATAATTTTTCATTTTGATTATAGGAAGGAGTGGACAACACTAGCTATCGAAGAGATGTGTTAACTAGTTTTACCATTAAATTGTTTTTAAGTACAATAATATCAGAAAGTTTATTTCTAAGTCGCACGAATGTTTTGCATCGATACAACGTACATGTTGCATGCTAGTAGGTGCAAATGGATCAGACGCCATAATTAAGCCTTCTCATAGAACAGCTGACCGATTAGATAGGCTAATGAGCTGACATTATGATAAGGTATTGTCCTTATTTTCCGGATTATATTAGATTCTTGTTTGAAGCATATTTGTTATAAGGTAGTTGAGTAGGTATAAATAGTTCAAGAAAATACTTTTAGTTATATTAATATTTCTTTCACCTTGTCAGTTGCTCAGGCTACATAATAATTGAACAATACGAAACATAATCATTGGTAATACTAAAATGCCCATCTGGTAATTTCCATCAAGCAATAAACACCATCTCTCTCTTTCTTTTTCTCTCTCTCTCTCTCTCGATCTCTCTTGGTCATTCAGCATATCAGTTTTACAACATTGTCTCTCTGTCTTCCTCTCTTTTCTGCCCTGAAGGTTGGTCTGTCAGTATAGCAATTTGTCAACACACATTGTCTCGGTCTCACTCTATGTCTCTCTGTCTCTGTATCCCTCCTCTGTCTTTACCTCTACATATCCTTCTTTCTTTGTTTCTTTCTCTCTCTGTCTGTCTCTCTCTCCCTCTCGATTGGTGTTATGAAATGATAAACGTTACTCTGAGCCAGAGCAACTACAAAGGAAAGATAGATAAAAATATACGATTAAACAAAGGGACTTAAGCAATGGTAATCTCAGCGCAAAACTTTAATTACTTCACATTGCTTTGATATTTTACTTGTTTTTAAAAATACTTATGACCGCAAAATAGCAGGTGCGTAAATGGATGACCATTCGGTTTTGGAGAAGATACCCGTGTGTTTTAGTGTTCTTATTTATTCAGAAAAATCGCCTTTATGTTTGAAGTTGAATTGATTTATATTTATTAAATCAGAATTATGAAAATAGAAGCCCAAAACATTGCAATAATTTGCAGGGAAGATTGGTGAAAAGATATACAAGGAACAGATATACGTTTCATATCGGTCACATTGGGTAGAGAGATAAAGAGTTCATTCACACAGCTAAATAACAGTTGCCTGTAGGCAGTATTAGCTATTTAAAATACCGCTCGGCAAGCCTGTTTCCCTTCTGATGCAAAATGTATACATGGCATATATATATATATATATATATATATATATATATATATATATATATATATATATATATATATATATATATATATATATATATATTTATATGTGTGTGTATTGTTAAAAGTACGTTAACAATCCAAAATAAACAAACACAAATATATTTTGATTTGCTACTATTTTGAAGTAGCGTTTATTTTGTTGTTGAAATGCAAAAGTGGTTACAGCTAATGATGATTCAAGTTTTTAAAAAATCAGTTTTCATGCTGTGTTGTTATGTTTCGAACTGAATATATTTTATTTCATATATTTAGGTTAATAAAATTTACCTCATTCAAGAAAATAAAGTAATTTCCCGAGATGACAGCATAATATATTGGAATACACATCATACGCAAAAAGAATCGAACATGATCTAATACAGTCATGATTGCAATGCACGTACATACCGGTAAGCTTGAATAAAATTCATCCGATTGCCCTATAGTACTGCTACGGCTATTCGTTATGTTGTGGTTCACATACCAATACTATTTACAAAAGTGACTATTGTTGATATTTTGGTTCTTGAAATATTGCTGGAAATGGCGAACATTGTGCATAGAAGTTATATATCGTCGACATGGCCCTAACGCAATTCTCAAGTGGATTTATTGTGTTGATAACAGCATTGAAACCTGAACTTTCGAACCCGTGAGCTCCCGCTTACCCCAAAATGAATACCATTCAATGGGTAATTTGTTTCTCTGGAACACATAGCGAAAACTCAAGAAGAATTTACAGGATTGTGAATAAAATAGTAAATATTCATAATAGTTATATCACAGGTAAAATAGTGTAAATATTTCCGAATAAAATCCACTGCCCTGTGTATTCACGTTTCATTAGTCTTGCTTGGATGGAAGTACCAGAACTCTTGAAGCGTCGCAACGATATAATCCATGATGTTCCAGACTAAATAAGTAGTAAAAAGAAAATAAGTTCAATCTAGTCAAATGATCAATATAGTCATTCCAATGAATGATTTAATAATTACTCTCAAAGTATATATAAAGCACAACTAAACGTGATTCAACTCGACAGGTACTAGAAAAGGAATGAAACCTTTATTAAACAACTACACCGTATTTAAAGAAAGTAATTTTTCTTGGAATTCATAAATAAGGTCTTGTCTTTGGCTTACATTCTAGTAACAAATTCGCGAATAACCAGTTCACCATCTACGTTTCACGTGACAAATAAATATCTTATGCTTCAAATCCGAGTTACAGTCTTGTTGACAATGATGATTAGCTTAAAGTATATTAGGTTATCATGTACAACAATTAGGTATCAATAAGTTATTTGCTTATAACTATTGAAACTTACAATAATGGACAAAAATGAAGCACACAATATAGAGGTATATGACAGTAAGAAAATTTAGAAATGCTTTCTTTCTAACTAACTTGATGGCTTTGCACATGCACGGCGTAGGTGTGAGATACTTTTACTCAGACGTAGACCTCAGTTTACATCTAAGAATTACAAAAGGTCTAGTTTTGAAGACGCGTTACGAAGAAAGAAACCCATAAGTATACTGCCTTTCACATTCTTTGATATATCGATTTACTTTTGAAATAACTGGTAGTATTGCATATTGCTTCTGCAAATAGCAAAAGACTCATCTACACATTCTTTATATTTGTGTGACCAACCCGAATTATTTCGTACTAATCAAATTGCAGGTTCACTGTCTTGTAGTTTCGAAATTCAACATGGTATTATCATGATTCAAATCCCTTCAAAGAAAACCTTATATCATGTACACCTAATGCCATGATATAATATAGGTACATATTTTTGTCAGTAAACAGTGCAGGCTGTCATTTGTCAAAGATTCATGAGCAAGCGCAAACACACACTATCTGTGATTAAAACAAGCTTAATGACTTTTGGTTCTGTATCATTTGGGTATGCGATAACTAATGGATTACTTAATTGTATACAAATATTAACCCACTACCGATAGGTGATATATTGATGTGTGTCCCATTATGATTTTTTTATATTGCCATATTTATGGCATGTTTTTGGATTCTTCTTTATTTATATTTGTTATCTTCAAACTTCATTTCACACATGTTTGTGGTTAAACTGCTTTGCTACTGTTATTGCTGTAAACGTTCCGACTTCACTAAGATTAACTTAATCGTTGCTGCAACTTGAAATCCATCAGTCGTCCATTCACTATAGCTGTAAATTCCATATTTGGATAATAGTGTTTCCAGACCATCAAAATCAACCGACTTTTAGCGGATATATTATTTAACTAGCCGGTAAATATGTAATTACAAACAACGCTAATTGCTATACTTTAAATCTCTCAGCAACTACTTCATGAGAGTTACAAATGTACTTTCGACAACCTCATGTACGAAAAAAAATGGATTGTTAGTGTCAGTTCACGCCAGTTTATATTAAACATACATTTGTCAGAAAACAGGGACCTTTTATGTATCTTCCCGACTTCGTAATGACAGTTACACATGAGCTTTTGAGATATTTATGTTAACACTGGTGCAGATAAGAAACACATTGGGTAGATCGTTTCTCTTGACACCAATTTCTATCAATCATGCACATATCAGTAGAAAGAAACACGTTTTATCTCTTCGCAAATACTTAATAACACCTAAACGTGAACCTTCGAGAACTTCGTGCAGACACATGCATTTCTCAAACAAATTTGATCGTTTCTCTTCACGACAATTTCTGGCAATCATGGATTTCTCGGTAGAAGGAAATGCTTTCAATCGTTTCACAACTACTCACTGATAGTAAACATTCACGTTCGTTAACGTTTTAAGTTTTTGTTCTTATGCATTTATCAACTTCATTGATCGGTGTCTCTTCACGCCAATTTTTTGTCAATCATATGTTTGTTAGTAGAAATGAACACTTTATATCTCTTGACAATCACTTAATGACAGTTCAACATTTGCACCTTGTTGACACAGATTCATTTATGAAACAGGTTAGATTGATATTTTCTCTTGACGCCAATTTATGGCAATCACGCATTTGTTAGTAGAAAGCAACTCCTTTATCTCTTCACAACAACTTAATGACAGTTAAATATGTACTTCTGAGAACGTTGTTTCGACAAATATGCATTTATGACATTCATTTGATTGCTTGTGTTTCTTCACGCCAATGTCTAGCAATCATGCATTTGGTAAGTAAAATGGAACCTTCCTTTTCTCTTCACAAAAAGGTAATGACAGTTCAATATGCAATTTTGAGAACGTTTTGTTAAAACTTATGAATTTAAGAAACTCGTTGAAACGATCGTGTCTCTTGATTTCAATTTCTAGCAATCTTGCATTGGTTAGTAGGCATGAACCAGTTATATCTCTGCACAACTACATACTAAAAGTTAAAGATTCTTCTTTCTGTTGATACTTAATTATTTGACACGCATTGTGTAGCTCATGTCTCTTGACGCAAATATCTGGCAACCAGCCATTTAACATAAGACGGGAACCATCTATAGATCTGCCCAACTACTTATTAACGGTTAGAATATCACTTTTGAGGTGTTTTTGATGACACTTGTGTATTTATGAAACTTACTAGATCGGTCATGTCTCTTCAAGACTAAATGACATATAAAATACACTTATGAGAATTTCTTGACACGTATGCATTTATTTAAAAAATGGATAGTTGTGTCTGCTCAAGCCAGCTTCTGGCAATCATGTATTTATCAGTCGAATGGAACCGTTTACATCTATTCACAAGTACCTAATTACAGTTAAATATGCACTTTGACAACTTTTCATCCATGTATGCATATATGAAAATCGTTGAATGGCTAGAGTCCCTTGACGCAAATGTCTTGCATTTGTTAGTCGAAAGGAAACATTTACATAAGATTACAACTGCTTAATCACAGCTACACAAGCACCTTTTTGAGAAGGGTTTGTTGAAACTTAGGAATGTGAAAAAAATCATTCAGTTGGTCGTTTCTGTTGATGCCATTTTCTGGCAATCGTGCATTTTTCAGTAGAAAATAACTCCTAATTTCTCTTCACAACGACTTAATGACAGCTAAATATGCACTCTCGGGACTATTTGAATTAATGATACTCAGATATGTTGCCAACTACGTACTGACAGTTGCAAATGCACTTCGTTGTTTACGGTTATGCATTTATGAAAGACTTTGTATGGTCCATGACTCTTGACGCCAATTTATTTGTCAGTAGAGAAGAACCTTTTCTGTCTCTACACTACTAATTAATGACTGTTAAACAGCTCTGTTTAGAACGTTTTACTGACCCCTATGCATTTATGTGTATAGTAAAGACATTTTATGAAAATAATTTGATTTTCAGAATTTCTTGATTCCGATTTCAGACAATCTTTCATTTGCCAGTAGAATAAAACCCTTACATTCTCTTCACAACTAACACATGACAGATACACGTCCACTGTTGCGAACCTTTTCAAACTAATGCCTTTTAAATATAAATCGATGGTTCGAGTCTCTTAACGATGATGTATGCCACTCGTGCATTTTTCAGTACAAAGGAAGCCTTAATTTCACATTACTGCTACCTGATGAGCGATAAAAATGCACTTTTGAGAACCCTTTTTAAACTCATGAATTTGTGAAACTCATTGTATGGATAGTGTCGCTTGGCACCAATTTCTGGCAATCTTGCATTTGTCAGCATACAAAAACACAATTGTTCTCTTCAACGTTACATAATTAAAGATAAACATGCTTTTTATCAGAACGTCCTGTTGAAACGTATGCATGTATCTTCCTCTTTTGATAGTGCGAGTGTTCTGACGCCATTTTCTATCAATCATGCTTGTGTGAGCAGAACGGATCTCTTTATATCACATTTTAAGGACTTAATGAGAGGTACATCTACAAATTTTAAAATGATTTATTGAAACATATGCATGTAAGAAACCAATCCGATGCATCGTGTCTCTTGATGCCAATTTCGGCAGTAATTTAATTGTAAGTAGAAAGGAGACTTTTATATCTCTTCACGCTTTTGTGAACTTCATGGCTCTAATACTCTTCCGAACCTCTTTGTACTGTTCGTGTCTCTTTGCGCCATTTTCTGGAAATCATGCGTTTGTCAGTAGAAAGGACACCTTTATTTCTCTTCAAAACTACATTCTAACATTAAAATAAACTTTTGAGATCTTCTTGTTGACACGTTTTTCTTTATGAAACGCCGTATATTGCTTGTGGCTCTTGACGACAAATTATGGAAATCGCGCGATTCATAGTAGTAAGGAACTCATTATATCCCTTTACAACTTCTAAATGACAGTAATCATGCATTTTTGAGAACTTTCTGTTGACACTTATGCACTAATAAAACTCAATATATGGCAATCGTATATTCGACAGTAAAAAAGAATCTTTTATTTCTCTTTACAACTACTTAATGACAGATAAACACTTTTTAGAACATTTAGTGAAACTTTTGCATTAATATAACGCGTTGGATGATTTGAATCTCTTCATGCAAATTTGTGCACACAAGCATTTTATAGCAGAGACGAACCATTTAAATCACATAACAAATAATGAACGACATTTCCGTTTAGAACGTTTGCTTTAAAAGTTGCATATTTGAGATTCATTCGATGATCTGCTTTTCTTCAGGCATTTGTCTGGCAATCATGTATTTCTCATAATTAAGGAACTCCTTAAATGTCTTCACAAACCCTTAAGGACAGTTACAAATGCACTTATCAGGACATCGGTTTGTTAAAAATGCATTTATGAAACTCTTTGTATGTTTTGTTTCTCTTGACGCCAATTTCTGACAATCGTGATTTTTTCAGCAGATATAAACCATTTATATCTCTTTACACCTAATTAATGACAGTTATACATTAATTTTTGAGCTCGTTCTGTTGCAACTTATGCATTTATGAAACCCATTGGATGCGTCGAGTCTATTGACGCCAACTTGTGACAATTGTCCATTTTTCAGAAGAAGGTAACGGTTTATTTCTCTTCGTGCTACTTAAGGACATAATTTTGTTTACTTTTGAAAACGTTTCGTAAAAACGTAAGATTTTATGAAACACATTGTATGGTTCCTCGCTCTTAACGATACGTTCTGGTAAACAAGTATGAGTAAAGATACAAGGACAGGTGGAAATCAATTTTGCACAGCTAATTATGTAATGTAAACGGCTTATTAAAGGGTCGAGTAATGTAATTGGAAATTAAAAAATGTGTTATTCGTTGAATTTCAACCTTTTTGGTATGTTTAACCATATAACCGTCGGCATTGCTGACTGGTGGCTCGGAGCGTTACATTTATATTTCACTAAATTTAACTTCCAGCAAAATAGAGCCCGAGTCGGACTCCTAAAATAGTTTAAATAAAATAGTGGGACCAACCCATCCCAAGCAAATATTTAGTCACAACAAGCATAAGCGTGTAGTCAGATATATGGTACATAAAGACAATGCCAGTGCAGTGATGTGATGTGTTGCCGATTAGTGTCTAACAAGACGATTAGCATCAGATTGAGGGTATCTTCCTTCAACAGCAACATATTTGATGACAAGCAAGTGGACGACTTTTACGACTAGATACAAGCTTCAGTTATACAGATACCTAATAATAATATCGTAGTTATTAAAGAAGACTTTAATGTCAATGTTGAAGAAGACGCACAGGAAGACTAGCAGGAAGTATGTGATCCATTATATAATGAACATGCAAATCAGACGGGACTCAAGCTCATTGACTTCCCCATCTACACTAACCCAGGGTTAATGAACACCCATAACATATCTAGAAGAGGCCTATTTCAAAGGATAACTTCACGATTGGATTCAGCACATTTTGCTGAGGAATCACGTCCGGTCTAGAGTAGCTTAACTGGCAGCAATCATGACCTGCTGAGAACAACGGATAGGCTAGGATCAACTTTGAACTCTTAATGCTTAAAGGTCCAAAGTTTGCTGAAACGTGTGAGGAGCAATATGCAAAAAGTTACACTGCTCACAATTATTGGTGCTGAGAAAATTAACGTAGACTTCTTGATCACCACCTACACCATGGCACTATTAGGCACTGCCAGCGAGACGCTTGGCAAGTGTCTAATATCACAACAATCTGCAAACAAATATATGGCAACCAGTAGAATGACCATCCCTATGGACACAGTCCCTGATCGTCACTCGTCTTTTTAGAACTAGAATTGCAGCTGAAGTACCAAACGATCAGGCTCAAAATTCATCCAGGCATGGTTAGACTTAAATTAATCCGCTACAGACTGAAACAAAGAGCTAAGAACACCATTCCTGCAGCACATACAGGTTTCAGATGATGAAGCAGTGCAGTATAACAGTTATTCAAACCTTAAAATCTTCTGTGAAAACAATATCTGCATCATCGAAACGAACCCTATCATGTATTGACTGACCTCCAGAAGCATTTGGCACGGTATAAACCCAACAAAAATGCAAAATTAATAAACACCTAGAACACCTGTATAACAAGGCAACCAACGCAGTTATCGTCATTGGCAACATCGGATATTGGTTCATAACTACAGTCGGAGATTGACAATGGTATCATCTCTCACCCACTCTCTTCAGCATCTACCTGGCACGAATCCTGTCTGAATCCCTGATACCATATATCACCATGTATGTAGAATTAGTGCTGGAGACCAGAACAATCTCCAACCTGCGCATTGCTTATGATGCAGATGATTTAGCATGAGATGATCAAGAACTTGAAACCGTTTTGTACAAGAAACAATAAGGTATGGAGTGGATATCAGCGCTGAAAAGACCAAGATAATGACAAACAAATCCAGTGCCATCCAAAGGGAAAGAAAAGTGAATCGACAGAAACTAATGTACTGTACGGGGTTGTCTCGACAACAATAGGTCTGACTAGACTGAATAATATTCGTAAAGACAGCATCATTACGTTTGGGTACCAGATGCCATTGTGACAAAGGAAGATCTGCTCACTACCGTAAAGATAGACAATATAAGATGCTATGTTACGTCTCATGCTCATATGGCATGATAAAAGCAATCCTACAGGGCAAAACAAGTCAGTTATTTTCACTGTACTTACCAGATATTTAATGTTGTAGTATCTTACTAACCATATAATTTGGCAAAGTGTATGAATTTGACAACATACACTGTAAAGTTGACTACAACTATTACGATATTCATGAGGTAAGATACAGATTTTTGTGTTATACTAATTAAATTTTTCAACGCACTCAAGGGCTCTAATATTTTAGGTTTCAAATTAATAATAATTTTCTTTTGTCTATCAAAGGCAATAACAGCTGGGGATGGAATGTGTGTATGTCATAAGTCAAGCGTGCTTATTCACGTGTCTAGTGTATATTTTACCTTTCGATCATATACATGTATGCAATAATCTGTTTTCTATTTATTAGCATACATCTAAAAGAAATTAGTTGTCTCTGCCATCACCATTTTCATGTTCATTCTTCCATTTTGTTCAAAGTTTCCATTCTACAATGCATATACCTTTCCCTTACATAAAGTTAGTGTTACTTGTACATATTCTCAATTAGCCGGCACATAATGTTCTTTAGCTTTTCACCGTGTCTACGTTTTATAACATGCTAAAAATCTTTGATATGCATTTTGTACCAATGAAGACATCATTCGTGGTCATCACTCTCCTGAAACGAGTACTTTGACTCAACGGAACTCCTTGGTGAATAAGCTGATCCTAAAAATCATAACTAATTGACTAACTGACTTTATTTACAACTTTATATCACAAAACGTATGTTTCGTATTAGACATTAAATAACTGACAGATCGATACTTCGTAATACTACTACTACTACTACTACTACTACTACTACTACTACTACTAATAATAATAATAATATAAATTTTGGTTTAGTTTGGTGTTTTACGGTACCAAAAATGGGCTATTTAACGACGAGCCTATTGTCTTTCTCAAAGATACCCTTCGGTATGTAACAAAAGCTACTCCAGAAGTAGAATTCGAACCCGCACACATCTTTTAGTCTGTCGGGAACATCTACCACTGAACAACCGCGGCCCACTCAAATACTACTACTACTATTAATATTATTACTACTCTTATTATTATTGATACTATTATTATTATTTGTTGTTGGTGTTGTTGTATTATCTATATACTAATATTACTACTGCCACTATCATATTTTACCATTGCTAATATTCTTGCAACTGTTTCTAATTTGCAGCATGATACTTGAATCATTTATCTCAAAGCTAAACAGTTAGCTTTCAGTGAAGTAATGACACTCTAAAAAGGAATTAGTGAAGGAATTGGTGATCGTTGAACATGTTATTGTCAGAACGATATAGGCAGACAAGCTAAAGTTCTTGAATTTAAGTGAAAATTGGGAGAAAACGAAGGAACTGCTATGACCAGATTGCAAACATCCAATCAAAGTAGCCTAGTACAGACGTTCAACTCACATCACCATAGCAACATAGCCATCTGATGTGGCTGAAGCAGTTGTGTTATGAAAAACTAACGGCAAAGTCGTCATTACAGATATATTTTCCTAGCCTAATGTTTTTTAAGCTTATTTAGATTATACTGTTCCATATACTGATAAAATAAAGTTTGGTACTTAATTAAAAAGTACGTTTTAAAGTAACGTTATATATTCACCTTTTACGAGACTTTACGAGACTTTAAATGGGTATGTTTTAACTTTTAAAATTGTATACACATTTTTAATGGAATTGCCATGAATTAGTCGAAGTTTGTGGCAAGTTAATAACTTTAGGAATGTACTGTGACCTACTCCAATTATAGTTTATGATGACGTGCTGGAAAATTTAAATATTCTACAAGTGAAACAGCATATCATAACCTGCGAAAATCCCCTTTAGAATCATTTGATGCTGAAATTGCAGACATATCCACATTTGTATAAACAAAACGTATTTCAAATAAGTTAACAGCAGATATAATGGAATACAAAACGCTACGTTCATTACATGCATAGAAAGAGCAATCTAGCATATAAATGATTTAGTTTAACACTATCATGCAAAAGTTTAAGTGACATTTCGGACATTCCAAAAGGAAAATGTATTTCCTTACATGGAGGCGAACCTACAACAAACTGTACCAGTTCAACAAAATGCTAAATTACTGTTCTTCTCGATAGAGGAATTTCATTACAGCACATAAGCAATCATTATTTATATAAGCACATATATGTGCTATGAAGCGGGACACTATTTGCATTAACATCGGATTTTGCAATTTACGCCAAAAATAAGATTTTAGTATACTCACTACTTAAGATTTCATTGAATATAAAGTTTACTATTCACTAAATCATTATTAGACCTTTAACCCAAAACATACACAAGTTTACCCAACATCTATACTCATCGCTTAAATGTTTATTAAATCATAAATGCCAACTAATTCAAATTATCTAAATTTAATTGTTCATGCAGTTAATAAAATGATTGGCATCTACTTAATATTTATATCAAGGAAAAACATTTATAAATATTTGAAGTTATAGGCAACTGTGTAAGTATAATTAATATTAAATCTATATATGTTACTGACACATGTTAGCCCTTAACAACCGAGAAATGTTACATTTACAGGGTGAATACGATTGAATAGAAATCCAAAGAGAAGTTTATTTATAACTTTAAAATTGTTTCATCTATATCAATTCTATATCTCCGTATGCTATTGTGCTTCATGAGCATATTGATTAATTCACCTATTTTCAACCTCTAGGCAACGGAAATGCGCATTTTGTGTGGGGCATACAGAAAAATCAAACAAACAAGTGAATTCAAATATCTACTAAAATGGGCCATTACGTGAAAACTTTACCTAAAATGAGCAAATATAGGTGCTATAAAATGATGTCTAGCATTTTCCAGGATATTTTTGTTTTAGTTAAAATGCCTCATTTTAATGTTTACAAACTTAACTGGACACATGTAATAATATCGTATAAATATTAACTAATTAAACGCTGGATTGATATTGTTAAATATTTTGGTCTGAGCACTATATTCTCAACACTTACTTCCCATAATCAAACACGTAATACAAACTCACAGAAATCCTTAAAATTGAGTGCTATCAACAAATGCGCATACTGTATAGGTGTTACAATATTATCCTTACCGGGAATTATATTAACTATTTTAAATATGTTCAATATACTGGTGGATGGGCAAATCCATTTTGCGTTCTGCCTTGTTCATAAAATGTTATGTCTTTGGTCAACAACCAATGACTTTGAGAGGATACAAAATAAGTTTAGTTAAACGAAACGGGAATGAAATAATCATTGGTGACAAAAAGCGTAGTACGTTGTATCAAGCTTATACGTGAATCACAGAGATTAATTTAGATTTTGCCTCAGAGTCAATATGTCCTTACTCGAGATAGGAAAATAGGTGTATAATGCAAAAGTCGAGCAATGTTTGATAACCGACGCTCATCTGACACTGCCATCTACGGCAAGGTTTACCATAACAAAATGCAGTTTGACCTGTAGATATAATGTCATATGCATCGTTCAATTATTATTGAAAGCATAACCTATTTAGTCTGTTTCTAGTAATACATGAAACGTGAAACTAACGGACAATTTGTTTGCAATTAGTATTAATGCACATTGATGCTCTCTGCAGAAAAGAACACCTTATATATTTTGTAAGAGCTCGCGTAAAGAAACTCTGAAAGTATAAGAGGAAAGTGTAAAACCACCTAGCAGAAATAGTGGCTAGTAGTCAGGTGGCAATATAATAGGACACTTTCGCGACAGCAAAAGCACCATTTTGTCACACACGTATCGCCTGGGTCAAATATTTGGAAATGTATAGGCTTCAAAATAATATGATGAGCAGTGCGATGTTTGGTGCCAATGCTATAAAAATGTCTCAAAACACATAAAGTATGTTAGGGGTTAGAATTGAGTGTTTCACTTTTGTGTTTTTAGTCTGTTATAAGTTGTAGTAAAACTAATAGGGCTGTGTCATAATGATGACATAACATCATTTTAATGACTAAATTACCTCCAAAAAATCTGCATGAGAAACGTCCATCAGCAAGGTTTATTTCTAAGAAGATAACCTAAGTATAATAATGTGGTCATGACATTTGCATCAGATCATCACAACCGAATATTCTGACAAGCGCAACTGCAAAGTTCAGTGCACATCAATCCTGCTTTAGACGTTTTCAGATTCCACAGCCATCAGTTTGCAACTGCATTTTATCCACTTACTGCAACGTTTGTGTATTTATTTGATCCTGCCGTATTATATCGTTCTGATAGTCTTGTAAATCACAATGTTACATATTAAAACAAAATTTTGTTCTTAGCCCTTTAAGCACAGCTAGTACTGTTTGATTTCGTTTACTTTTACTGATTTAGTTTCTTTGGGGATCTATACTAACGAGTTAAATACAATCTATCAAAAATAGCCAGTTAATGCATTACTGGGAATAAATTTTACTATAAATCCTGGAATACAAACCTATCATGCAATGAGCATTAGGAAGCAAATGATACCCACTTTTTGCACCTGTAAGTTTAACTGTGCTGCTACGCCATGTGACAGATACAAATACACCACATTGAGAAAACTGTTTAAGCATACGAAAATCCAATGATATGATCTAACTACGCACATACATGAGGACATTACATTTCATCTATACTTTTTCGACCAGTTTTTAACCCACAATTTAAGTATAGACAAAGAAGAAGTGTACAAATTCAATAATCATTTAAGTTTATTTAAAGATTAGACATGTCATATATTGGTCCTTAAACATTTAGCCTACTATATGTATTTGTTTAGGTGGAATGGTTATTGTATAATCGTGTTAACAAACTTAGGGCAGACGGAAAGGTCGACCAAAGAAAATAAATAGTAAACATCTTTCTAACAAACTGAAACTGTTTTATTGAGTCATCGTTTAAAATGATGACTCTTTTCTGACAGTTATGCTACTTGCAAACTAAATATCTTTCATGAATGACCTCAACATGAATATCTATCTGAATGTTCTCTCAAAAATCTGGCTTCGCCGTCTTCGTGATATGCTCAACTGATGGAACTGATACGAGACTATGGTTTGGTTAAGATGTTTGACGTGAACCTATACTGTCAGGTGCACGATATTCCTAAATCTACTTATACATTTCATGGACCTTTCATGCAATAAATTGTATCTTGCTCTCCACGACTAGCGTGATAAATCAATGGATCTCATTGTGCGTTTGAAAACATGCAAATACCCCTGCCCCCAAAAACAAACACACTGACATTTAAAATCAGTATATGGCGTTTTATCCATTCGAAAAGTTTACCGTGTTTCCATAGTGATTATACAACACTTGGTATAGTTCTTGGAATTCCCATAATTAATTTTAAAATCTCTCATTCAAGATTATGAACGGATATTTTAACAATTGTAATGTTTTTCCGCGTTTTAATAGCGATTTAGCGACATTCAGGAAAATATCTTGAAGTCTTGTATGTTGCTTCTTTCAGCATCAATCTAGTCTGAGTCCAGCTGGCTTCTCTAACAGTCGCACTACCCCATGCGGGTCTAAATAATTTGAATACTTTTTCATAATCAAATCCCAAATAGTGAGAAATGAAATGTTTGGTTTGCATTTCTTGGAAGTTCTTCGATACTGTATCATCTGAATAACATTCGAAAACTTCATCTGACCTATTGGACTGCCTATAAATTGTATTCCTTAAATAAACGCAAAGAAACTACATATATGTGTTATATAAATTCCCCAAAATATGGACACTTCACTAAAGGATAGCAGAAAAAAAAAGAATTCAAGCATTCATTTTGTATACAGCGATCTAGTCAATTCTGAAGTTGTCAATGACATATACGGTGTTTCAGTGATGAATTTTATTTTCGCTATTCCTTACAACGCCCTGAACAAAACGCCATTCCCGAAAAACATAGTACATTGAACGATAATTTGTTAAAATTGCTTCTTTTGGGCACAATGTGTGACCTGTTATTATTAAGAGTTTGTTATAAAATTATTGCAACAAACCAAAGTAAAGAGAACATACTTTTTATGAATAAGTCCACATCTCTTTGTCAATTTTACTGTATATTTGAATTCAGTAGAACTCAAAAGAATTGATACATGCAAGAACATCATGATTGTGGTGTTCATATATTTATATAATGTGTGACCATAATACCTGCAAAGAATAAATTTATATATAATACGCATATTATACTTGGATGATTAATACAGTACGATCTCTACTCGCATACAAATGAACATAATCTCACTAACAATGATACGGACCCTTGGTGGTGAAACGCTAAGAGGATATATGGCACAACAGAACGATATCTTAATGTGTGCCGGGTAAAGATAACTCCTAAAGAAACGCAATAAAAACACAGCAATATAATACCTGTGATAGCTACTTAAAGAACACGCATTCGTCTAGAAATGCGTGTGATTTGGATTTTTAAAATAGCTCTATTTTTCAGCCATATTGATACGATATCTGCAATGTGGCGTTTTAGAGTGATGTCTAGCACTGGGGCATCATGCCGCAGACATGTAGCTTGATGTTCAACGCAGTCATACGTTGTTCTGGGTATTATTCTCGAGTTAAAATTATGTGCTGTGTACTTTCGTCAATTAAGCATCAATATCGGAGTAATTCAAACAAAAATTTTTGAAACGATTGTTCATTAGCTGCAGTGCAATTGGTATTAAGTCGAGGATGAAAAAATGTATTTCCTTTTATCCAAAAACTGTGTTTGGGAACACGATTGTCACGATTGTTAAATTACCATTTTATTAAAAATCGCTTTAAGGAGTCTAGCCATAAAATGTTTCTTTGTCGGATGAGTGAAGGGAGGAAACGTTGAAGTAAAGAATCTTAATCCAGTTTGTATTGATTGTAAGCTATTTACGATATCAGCTATGTCACTAACAACTTGTGCAATCAGAAATATTATACTTAAGGGAGCCTTGAACCATTTGCCATATTGTATAGAAATACAAGATAGTGTTTTTGTAGCCTGGACCCAGATTATCCAATCTTATTTTACTCGACATACAAATTGAATAGTTACTAATTTCGTTTGTAATAGTTACGATTCTGGCTTCCTTATGTTTCTTCATTTTAGAGCTCACCTTTATCAAGTATTGTATAGTCTTAAATTGACAAAGTTTGACAACTTTATAATATGCTACTGCCTAAACAATGTATTGCTGTGTAATCGCATGTGTTTGATGTCGTTTATGTATCCATACAATCCCTAAACGCTTAGATTGTCTCATATAATTGAAAAACGACAAGTGATATTTAGCTATTATAGGGTTATTTTTTAGTCATCGGAATGAATTATACTAAAGTAAAACAAATGTAGGGAATATGTATATACTTATGTATGTTGTTGTTTCTTTTTTATTTATATTACATCAAGTAAAATTGGAAACATACATCAATGAAACAAATAAAATTTACGAACGAAATGGAATTCTGACCTTTGCACTTGGATAATGACGACATAATTATGCGAGGTTCTCTCAAGAGTAGTGTACTTCAGGTGTGTAAAATTGTGTGTTCGTAGTGTATAATTTTCACCACATATCTTTTATTCCTCACAATATATTGGAAAGCACATCATTGGAGTCCAATAAACATGTAGTTTTTCAAAACATTTAGACACCTAGGACATGTTTTCGTCTAACATCAAATACAATCCTCTATATAGGAACCGTATACATTCATTACCTTCGGTGGACCTCCTAATGTATGTGGATTTACAAGGTCCTTCTAATGTACGTAAGGTGTGTGTGTGTGTGTGTGTGTGTGTGTGTGTGTGTGTGTGTTTTGGATTTTTAACGTGGTTTTACAAATGTTCAGTCATGTCGCTACGATCGCTCCAGTTTAGCGGTTTAGAGTTATGTCTAGCAATGGGGCATCATGCTGCAGACATGTACCATCATGTTACACCCAGGCACATTATCATGTCACCAAGTCTAACAATATTATATTAATACTGAGCACCATGCGAGGCAACTGCTCGTACAAGTTGTATAAGTCTTTAATATGAATCTGCAAGACGGACGATTTAACCTCTATGCTACTGGAGCGGATGGCACGAGAAGAAATGTGTGGAAGCTGATATAAAATTCTTAATAATAAGACCACAATGACAGGAAAGGTGTTAGCAGCGTTAACTGTGAACAAATTATATAGTATATAAACTTTCATGACTGGAAATCACGCAGAGAGAGCACACATTTGATTCTGTGAGACGGTATGAAATGTAAGACAACACATATTTCTACAAAAAGAGCATCCCTTTGTAAATACGATGGACTGATATTTTAATGCCTGCTTTAAATAAGTGTACTCATTTGTATATAGCTAGGATATAAATGAGGTAAGGTGTAATTTACTTGTCTTTAACAAAAAAGGTGCAGTTAATAAAGCACAAATCATTATCTACCTCCATCTATCTATCTGTCTAACTATTAATCTTAACTTCTTTCTCCCTCTCTCTCTCTTTCTTTATATATATATATATATATATATATATATATATATATATATATATATATATATATATATATATATATATATATATATATACATATATATATGCATATATATACATATATATATATGCATATATATATATATATATATATATATATATATATATATATATATATATATATATATATATATATATATGAATATATATATATATATGAATATATATATATCTATTTATATATATGCATATATATATATATGCATATATATATATAAGCATATATATATATATATATATATATATATACATATCAAACGTTATTGTCGAAGAAAATACAATCTTGCACAGTGTACCTGTATAGTATTGTAACAATTGCCTATGGATTTGTCATTTACAATCTCCCTCAATTACGAAAGGAACTTTCCGAAATGAACTTCGCTGCTAAATCTTCAGCTATCACAGTTTATGGCTTGTGGATGGGGTGAGGTCCATAGATGATACAGTAGTATCAGACTGCACGATTTGATTTAATACTGATACAATTGTATAATATAGGTAATTATATAACCTGCTATTGGTGTGATTCATTGCAATATGTGTGTTATAACATTAATCAACGTAATATGCATTAAGTCACTTCATTTTTGTTCGATCATATATGTTGTTTCAGAACGGGATAGGTGACAATTTAAAGAGCCTGTGTTAAACTATCAATCAGAATAAAACATTTATTCAGTCCCTCCAAAGCCGTACTGAACATAATTCAAGTCGTTTATTTGTATATATTATGAGAACACCCGTCATATTATTAGCCCAACCCCCAAACCAAGGGTGCAACATATTTTGTAACACGATAACACGACATGGAAATTTACTGGACAATTACGTACATAAATCAAGATAAAAAGAGAGTGCACAAGTATCTAAATATAAGTATGTTTAAATGCGAAAAACAATCCCGATAAAAGTGGCAGATGTAAAGATTTAGGAGCGAAAAAATGATAGCAATACTGTATTGCAATATTAATTAGCTACATTGAAATAACACTGGACAACAAATTTTTACAAAAGTCATGTTACTGAAATAAAATTAGTCAATTCTTATCAATTTTTATGTGCTGAACACGAATATGACAGTCAAATTGCAAAATTGGCTCTAGTTTTTTTGTAATCTGCAAGAAATTAATGTTTACATAACGAAATGCATTCCAATAGTAAAAGGTCAACTGTTATAGCCTACCTATAAAAAATCAAGTCATTGACTACATCTTAGATTTCTTCGCCTGTCTCTTGTACAGCTGTTCGGGAACATCTCTGAGGAGTGTCCAGCAGTAGTCAGCCAGCATTGTAGTGGACCATTTTCCCTGGTATCTTTGTTCCATTGTTGCGATATCTTGATGAAAACGTTCGCCGTGTTCATCACTAACAATACCACAGTTGCTAGGAAAGAAATCCAAATGGGAATGAAGGAAGTGAATCTTTAGAGACATATTGCAGCCAAGTTTCTTATACTTCATCAACATGTCTTCTACTAGTTCCTTATAGTTTTCTGCCCTAACATTTCCGAGGAAGTTTGTAGAAACTAGGCGAAAAGCATTCCATGCTTGTTTCGCGTCACCTTCCAGCAAGTTGTTGAACCGGTCATCTTTGAAAAGCTCTCGAATCTGAGGACCCACAAAAACTCCCTCTTTAATCTTTGCTTCGCTGAGTCGAGGGAATTTTTCATGCAGGTATCGGAATGCTGGCAAAGTCCGGTCAATGGCTTTCACGAAGTTCTTCATCAAACCTAGTTTGATGTGAAGGGGTGGTAGCAAGATTTTCTGAGCCTCAACCAGAGCTGGGTGTTGGATATTCTTCTCTCCAATGGCTACATTCTGCCTGTGAGTCCATTCCTTCCTCATGTAGTGCATTTCCCTTGCTCGGCTATCCCACTCGCATAAGAAACACATGTATTTTGTATATTCTTGCTGCAGTCCCATTAAAAGGGCAACTACCTTCAAATCACCACAGCGGTGCCAGCTGTACTTGTTATACTCAATGGAATTCAGTAGCTGCCTTAAGTTATCGTATGTCTCTTTCATGTGGACAGCATACGCTACTGGAATAGATGGAAGAATGTTTCCATTGTGCAAAAGCACAGCCTTGAGACTCAGTTTCGAAGAGTCCACAAATAGTCTCCATTCTTGTGGGTCATGAGTGATTTTTAAAGCATTCATGAGGCCCTCAATATCGGAACAGAATATCAGATTACTTTTCTTTCTGAAGAAAGGCTCCAATTGCTGGTGGCGCTTTCGATATGCAGTAATTGTGACATCTTCTTCTAGAAGATTCCATTGTTGGAGTCTTGATCCTAGCAATTCTGCCTTGTTCTTTGATAAGTCCAAATCACGAATCAGGTCATTTAGTTCTTCCTGTGTTATTCTGTGTGGGGTTGATGATGCACCACAGTCAAAATCTGGATCACTGCATGCTGATGGACCAGGAAAAGAACAGGTCGACTCACCTTTGTCTTCGTCAGATGAATCAAGAGAATATTCTGCTGGAGGTTCTGGAATAGGAAGTCCCTCACCATGTGGAACTGGTCTCAATGCAGACGGAATGTTTGGGTAGACTATTCTCGACTTCTTTCGCTTCGTTATTCCGCCGGAAAGAGGAGGAACCAAGCAGAAGTAACAGTCATTTAGGTGGTTGCTTGGCTCTCTCCACACCATTGGGACTGCAAACGGCATTGATGACCTTTTGCAATTCAACCACTGTGAAAGCTGTGTTGTACATGTAGCACAGCATATATGCGGAGCCCAAGGCTTGTCTTGGTCACCAACCTTGCATCCGAAGTAAAGATGATATGCCTTCTTCACTTGAGAATTGATACTTTTCTTCTGGTTGGCAAATGTCACTTCCCCACAAATATAGCAAAAATTGTCCGCGGTATTAACACACTTTCGAGGCATTACTGTTCTTTATTGTACGTAAATGGATAAAATAATAAGTTTTATGTAACAGTAGCTTGAACTGTCTCGCACAACGTCTAAAATATTTTAAATGCTGAACCTATCTGATTGGGCTTTATATAGTACACTGCTTACGTCAGCTTCAGCAGCCGCCTGGCATTAGTATAATAGGCCTACACATGTATAGTACACTGCTGACGTCAACTTACTTCAGCAGCCGCATGGCATTAGTATTGCATTGCATCAGAAAATGATGCAATCAACTGTGGATGATGTGAGCATGATGGTATTATGCAATGTTACATCATTATTCCGGATGTTGCTGCAGTCCTACTGGAGAAATTTACACAGTGAAACATAGAAAATGAGGTATATGAATATCTTCAAAACGAGAGCCAATACAAATTTTTCACGGTTATATTCGTGTTCGGCACACCAAAATACTACAGATTAGGGCCTTTTCAAGTCAGTAATGATTTCACTGTTGACCAGTGTAATGTAATCAAAGTTGATGCTTTCGTGTTAAATGATTAAAATATTATAAATGCACTCCACATCAAATATTATATTAGTACACTCTTTATGAGACTAATGATGCAGATCAGTATTTTTCTCATTTTGAAACTACAACCGTGAATTTGACACTTACAAGAGAGCCATGGACTTTATTATTACTTAGTGACAAAGCTCGTGAAATGTATTCCTCACTGTCAGTAGATGCATGTGCTCATTATGATGTGATCAGGGAATGTATATTAAAGGGTTGTAAAATGATGATAAATCATATGGATAGAGGTTTCGGAATCGCGAGAAAGGAAAAGGCCAAGCCCATGTCGTATTAGAGCGAAGAAAAGAACACCTATTTGAGAATAATGCACATCTAAAAGGATTGATACATATTTTGACAAACATAGACAATATATCATAGCCGAAGAGTTCAAGAACAGCGTTCATGTCGACGTCAAAATTTACCTTGATGAACACATCATGTATGCTATAGATAACATTGCTCGTACAGATGGCGAATATTCGTTGTCTCACAAAGTTTGATTTATCAACACATTTTCCGCTTGTCAACTGTTACTAAGAAACCAAATCAGTCTAAAAAGAAACGTACAATTTGAATCTGACACAACTACTAATAATTTAACGTAAATCAGAATTCCTCACATCTTGTTACTTGTACTTATTTTAAGAAAAGGGGTCAGGTTAGTTCTGAATGCTTTAAGTTACAACAATAAAAATTATGAATACTGATACATTGCATATTTTCTGAATATACGACAATGTCAGGGAACAAATACTGCATCAATGAATAGCAAACCGTATGATATAATCCGATATGCTTAAATTATTTAGATCCATAGTCGGAGTGGATGAACTTGCTGTCTTAGATGTGTTACAACTGTATGGTCACACACTAAGTAAAATAAAACTGCAAAACCAACAAGCTTCTTTAACTGACAAAACAAAAATCTTACAACATTATAATAAAAAACAATTGAGGAACTTACATAATTATAAAGTGAATCGAAACTAATCCTCATTAAAGGTCGAACAAGTTATAAATGGGTGAAATGTTCCCTATAAATTCCAAAACCGGAAATGTACAGGCCATCCAATAATCGTTACGTTGGGAAGTTGGACCTTTCGACAATTTCTTCAAATAATTACCATTAATTCCAGACAAATAGTATAGCCCAAATAGTTAACGCTTTCGATTTATCCTGAATAATGTAAACAAATGTTTTTCCCTCTCTCCTCGCAAAAAATATACAGGTACAACATACAACATGTCTGCAAACTTAAAACAGGAATAAATATAATGTTAATGACCCCAACATTGGAATGAAACTGATGTGAATCATCTCTTTATATATGGTGTATATTGCGATAAACTGTTCATTTTGCATCAAGTTAGTCTATTCTCGTGACTTAGCCCAACCAATGGGAAGTTATATAGCTATTCAAGAAACGTCTTTATTGTCAAAAATCTTTATCTTAGCCTAGCGGAATCAAGGTCATTACATTCCCGTTGTAAGTCATCGTTTAGATTGTCACAGTGAGGGACAGGTACAGCTACATTTTATATTGATTTAAAGAGCTATCTCGAACATCAGGGTGATACGCAGAGAATTTTGAAATGTTGAATATCCAATTCATGCATAACTTTTCGGAATTTCCCTGACATGAAACAAGAAGCTTGATCAGACTGGAAGGACTTAGGTAAACCAAAAATTGTAAAGAATTGTATTAAGGCTTTGACTATAGTTTTAGTCTTAATATTCCGCAAAGTAACTGCCTCTGGAAACCTTGTTAACGCAAACTTTATGGTCAACACGTGCAATGTTTTACTTGATGCAGGGTAAGTATAATTATATCACATAACGCATTCGCACATTAAGACATACGTCAGAAGAATATTTAAAATTACTCTATATCAAAAACTCTTCATAGCTATTGTTTTATTTATTTATGCGTGTTTTCCCTCAAACACTGCATCATGAGTTGGTGCAGTCAGCTGTGTGTATGTGTGTGTACAATTACAATTGTTTGAACAAGTACAGGCTCTGCGAATCTACAACAGCACGCGCGATATTATTTATGAACAGATCTTCATGTCCTGAGAAGTAAATTACGTGATTTTACGTCTGTGCTACATTCAAGACATGTTCGAGCTCCTCCAGCAACATGATAAGCAAACAAATGCGATTTACAGTAATTAAACTACTTGTTCAGCTGCAGGGTTTTTACTTTGTTAGGCATATTATTTGCAGTTATTACGCTCTAATACCATTTAACTTGTTATAAAGGTTAAAGTTTATGAACTTGTGTGCAAACATGTTTTATTAGTACACTTGTTATAATTGTATCTTGCTATAAGCAGCATCCACTATTATTTCATACAAACAACTTATGGTAGCCGCCAATAGTAACACAAAATTGTACATAATTAAGTGTACCTATTACAGGGTCCTGATAGTGAAATTAGAAATACTATATTTTAAAATTTAATCGGCCCAAATGACCTCAATTGATTAATCACTGAGTATTATACCAGCATGGACATTATCTGACGGATGTAATTACCCAATAATGTCAAACGTGTTGGAACATTTCTCAATATCTCTTATGTGTTGTGTCTGGTAATAGTTAATGCCCATTTTCGCAATTATTCACGCTGCTCCAATTCGTTTTGTATATCATTTTATACGATATATACTGTTGATGTTGATCATTCAATGTAGATGATTGATTTATGTTTTCAGCCTAGTTTATCTGAAGGATTTTCATTGCCATTGACTCGGGCGACCTTGGGCCGTTTCTAAGATCAAAATATACAATTCCTAACATACAATATGAACATTCAATATAGCATTATGAAGACTGTAAAATTAGGCATCAAAGCATAAAAGGACTGATTCTACAAATAACAAGTATAATTTATAACCAAAACCCACTATTGTTGTATTCCCAGTTGAATATGTTGCACCAGCAAAGTCTCAACCAATCAGAGAAAACTCTTGAATGTTGTTGAACAAGGGCGCATCGGATAACAATGTATTGATACAGACAAAAACGTTTATTTTAGACAGCATACAATGGATTATACAGTATGATTATATACTATTGTGATGGCAGGCCCCACGAACACGAAATTGCCAACGACTTACAAATGCGTCAGGCAGAAATATACTATGTTTGTTTAACAGTTCTTAAGATAACAATGAACATTTGGTTAGAAGTGCGTGTATCGTGTATTGCTCAGGGACATGATTAGTTTAATCAGAGACTTCATCCCGTGCAATTACATTATGCAGCAACATTATTATTAGAACTACGATGCATTTTGAATCATATACCGACGCGAAAAACTAATTGAAGCGGAAAAACAGCATCGATACGAAATTACCAAAAGAAGATTTTACTTGTGAAACACAAGCGAATGTATGTGACAATATATCATATTTGAGAAGTATTGCCATCGTTGATCTGGGTATATCAACTAATATTGGCACACCATTTGGAGTTGTTGTTTATTCCATAACAATATCAACCGATGTGATTCGTGGCACTGGTACATACATCTCGATCCGGCTCCATTGGAGAATTCACGTCCATTCAGATGATCCTGAGACGGCACGAATATGTCTCATAGTGATTATTAACCTTTGTTCAATAGCCATCGAAATGATTTAACTAGCAAGCCTGAGTTCGACATGGGGATTGTGGAAATTGAAAACTTAGTGCCTCTCCGCTCACAAACACGAAAAGAGATGAGCCAAAACCATGAGTGGGTTATAAAGACAATATTGTGTGGTAGAGAATACCGTGCCATTGTATGCATAACCGAATGAATATAAAGCCTCTTTTATAACACTACTAAAATATGTTCATCTCTATCAAATATCATAAGAAGCTTTGTATTAGTTATTGACCTTGTTCTTCTAGGAGAGTTGGTTTTATATATTTTGATTTAAGAAATGAAATTTAAAGTTTGCACATCTTATGTGGTACAAAGTTTTTTATAATTATGAGGAAACACTATCAACAATTGTATTTTCTTTCTCAAATGAGTGTCACTATTTCACAGTATATTTTACCAGCTATTATTTAGTCGCAGATACTGCCATTGAAATGATGCCATTTACATAATAGGTTAATCCAATTCTGGATCGGTAATTTATATATTCATTAGTTCAATAGTTTGCCATTTACCTTTCGTTTCATTAAATATGCCTTTGAATCAATTTTATTATTGGCGACGATCACTTTGGCTTTCTTTGCCTGCACATCAAACAATACGAAATTAATTATTTCTGGCCACTACTCTTCCCAGGGAGTTCATGCATTGCCAAAAAATTATGTATGATATATATATCATGCCTCCAACATTTTTCAGCATCTCCTTTGAGTTTAGCTATGACAGATGTGTTGTGTGAATCAATCATGTTCAAAATTGTAACATCATTTATTTTCCTTTGACAACCATTGTGACTTGCGATATGCGTGATATTCTTGAGCTGCTGTTTAGTCTTTTGTGTTGGCTTTTCTGCCTCTTTCCTCGAGTATTCTTATTCGTTTATGTAATTATTGCTTTTAAAGCTCAATTATTCAATTGTATTTTTAAATTTTATTTTGGTTGTGCTTGATTCCTTAATTTACAAATGAGATACAATTTCTGAAAATAACTATCTAAGAAGCTCCTAAAGATTTCATTTCAAGGAGGTCCCTTTTGATGCATGCACTAATGTTCAAGTCTTCTTTATTACGAATCCGCTCCACATGCTAAGAGCTTGTAGCTGACCCCATTAATACATGTATGGTCTCCCTCCCTGCACTCTGACATTTGGTGATCTGGATAGACTTAACTATATTTATATTGCTTATTTCGCTACACTTCTTCAGACAGGTTACGGGAGTCATTCACATACTATTGTATCGAGGAGAGTCACGAAACATTATAGCACGGATAATGTGATTAAATTTCCACAATTAGTTGATCATGTGAGTAGTCTCACCGATGTAAATTGACATAACGATATAAATAGCAGAGACGAAAAGTCCACATTTCAGATTCATCAAATCACAAAATCAGCATTATACACAAATATCCCAAAGGAAATATCGCTGTATATTAAAGCATGTAATATTCACATAGAGTATAGAAAAAACGTTTTGTAACAGGATGCGGGGATTGGATTTAAGCGAAGACAGTATCTGAATGGGATGTTTATTTATACTGTCATTTAACTATGAATGAATATGAATGGAAGTCTAAACTCATAAAGATCAATCAAAATAGAATGACATCACATAGTCAAAAAATTGATATAATGAAATGATATCTATCCTAATTTTGATAAAGATGAACTTATAACACAAATATGTAATCAATCAATAACCAGAACATGGAACTTATAAACACATATAATTGATACATGGATCTATCACAATGGTTGATCAAAATTTAGAACCGAATCGCAACTAGGAAACATATAAAAACTTTCACAAAGAGTATCAAAGTATAGGATTGACACATCTATGAACAGTGAATGATGATGTCACCAAGACTGAAGTAAAAAATATGTACATCATTTTAAAAACTGTTTCATCGATAATCTGATACATACATACATACAAAGATACATGCATACACACACATCTCTCTTTCTCTCTCTTTCTATATATATATATATATATATATATATATATATATATATATAATTTTCACTGATATAGTGAGACAAAATATCTTGATTTTGTTCTTATAGCGATATTATAAATTTTGTTAATAACGGAACATATGCAATTCGTTGAGTCCAGTTGACAATCACGAAGTATTTCCGTCTTCATGGATGTCGCCGAATGGGTACGGATACACCGTGCATGACCCACTCCACACTTTGCCTAAAGGATACTTCGAGAATCTACGTATTCCCTGGTATTTCGTTAATCCATTTTTGATAAAGCAAACACTGTTTTCCAAGCTAACGTCTCCATCGACAGCCGCATAAGGACTATAAGAAACCCCACCGAGTTTTACCACTCCCCATCATCAATACAACCGCTACAATATAATGACTAGAACCCAGCAACTCACGATATATGGTCGATATACGTTACCCATGCGCACCCATTAACACACCTCAATATGTATTACATATTTAAGAATCACAATATACGAAATTACTTTTACAATAAACAGGCTTATACGTGGATATGAGTCCGACACTATGAACCTCACTGAATTAAGAAAGAATCAAGAAAACATGTTGAAAGTGAAACCTTCGTAGATGACCTTAAATTTGCTAATGCAGCTTTGTTTAATATAAATCATAATATATTTACTGTACAGTGAGAAATACAAGCGCACCGAATGTTTTATTACTGACTAATTATATCGAACCCAGCTTTGATGTCATTCCTACATAATTTAACATGTTTAGAGGAATTTCTGATTGCAAAACACAAGATGTCGCTATATACTTGGTGATGTCGTTGCATCAAAAAAGTCGATGTTCACATATACTATATACATATCAAAGTAACGTCCTACTTGAGGCTGTTCGTTTTTGTACATACATAAAAGAACGTGCTCGTTTTTATTTGGGTTATATCCCGGCCAAATGGACACTTCATACCCCTGATTCGACAGTCTATTCTGAAAGAGTTCTGCTACTGTCATCAGTATTTTTCTATGTATCTCAGAGTCGTGTACAAAAGGTAAAAGCACGTCCGAAGTTTCAGCATTTGGACATGTTGAGAGAACTTTCAAAATTTCTTCTGACGACCCGTTACGGATTGTATTTTGAATACTACATTCCCATGTTGATATCGTTTCTTCATCTGAAAAATAATAGTTTAAGTATTGATACAGGCCTATCTCTTTAAATAGTTCAAAGTTGAAAAGGTTGAACATGAAAATTGTCTTCATACGGATAAAGAACGCTGCCTTAAGTTAGGGTAAGCTCAGTCCTTACATGTTTGTGGTATTGTTATTGATGATATTATTTTGCCTTTTTTATTAAATAAGCTGTCAAATTTCACGTAAATGAACACACGGACACCACCCACACATATACACGCACTCATATACTTTAAACGCGTCGATTATATAATTGATGAACTGATTTGAGTGTCCATATTGTTGAATGATGTTATGTATGCATGTTAATGTAGCAATGGATGCAATTTTTTTCTCCCCATTATATATCATTTATTACTACACTACCTAATGTGACAATTCTGGCATTCGTATTCATTATAACGCCAGATTGTACTGTGCATGCCGTGAATACTACAAAACGTTAAATGACTGACTGTTGTATCTTGTACGAGGGACAAAATCTGAGTTCACTTAGTGCGATATTATTTGATTTAATAACGAAACTCGATGTTTGCGACACCTACCATTCTTTGACTCGGTCTTGGCATCATTTTGAGGACGTCCTGTTTGGACAGTTATCTGATCGTCTGGAATATGTTTGAAAAATCGCGACATCCTATTAATGAAATGCTGCTCCGAAGTACCAGGGGCATGCCTAGGTTGGAGACAAATCTCAACTATGGGCTGGACTTCTTCTGTGTTCTCCAGATTTGCATCTGTGTATATTTCCCGAACCTCATCACAGGCTGAAGAAAGAACTGTAAGGAAAACTATTTGAATGTAAGCCTTAACATATCAGTTTATATTAATGAAAAACACTGACGAAGCTTCTCAAACCTTATATTATGTCACTGGTTTAAAGCAATCGTCTAGTGTGATTACTTCTGAATAATAGGTGTATCTCTAAGATTATGTTCCTGACAAGATGTTGAAGAACATTCCATACAGTTCCCAAAAAATGCCAATAAATCTAAAACTAAAGGAGGAGTAATTTCAGTTATGTATTGCTCATAATTCATGGGGGCGTTAGTATTTCACCTTCTACGTTACTATGTTTCATTTACCTCTGTTTTATTATATCTGAAATTCAAATCACTGAAACTTCTTCAAGATTTCAAATAATCAATTTCATATACACTAAGTGCTGGCATAATGCAATATAATCCAGGCAAACAATCATAAATAACCAAGTCCGCAAATAAAGAGAAATTTAGTACATTTGACTATTCCTCACAAATCTGAAAAAAATCAACAAAAGCAAAACCCGTAAAAAACATTTTCAACTTACGTTAATGTGCATGAAGTGTACACAGTAAGGCATGTAAAGTTTAAATATATTTAACTATATTCTTTGCAATATATGTGATTGATGCCTTTATAGTTTGTGCCTTGCAGACAAATTGGAGTCAAATCATTTGCTGTCTCTAATATGTCATAAACGTCCCGTCATGACTGAATGTAACATGATGTCAACTACATGATTAAAAAGTTCTTTTCGTTTCCACATTATGTAGAAAGAATAACCTATGTGTTAACATAACATTTTGAACTGTGAGTTTAACTAATGCAACAAATACCCAGGTTATACAAAAATGAAGCGGACATGTAGTCGGACTTAAAGTTAGACAGACATGAACGCATATAACAGTCATTGGTATTGACCAGTGAAAGCACTTTCTTTTCTACTTAAAAAGACAATAGCTAGAAAAGAAACTCACAACTGTATTTTCGTCAAAAGGTGAGAAATTACCATTGTAAAGAGCTTCTACACTTGGTGTATGTGACTTCCATATGGATCCAAATACCGTTCTCATATCTTCCTCTAAATCACTGCAATGCGCATACATTACTTTCGAGATCTCTCCCTAAAACATACACAAATATACCATGATGCATCCAACAAAATGGTACAATTACATTACTGCATTCTTACTACCAGAGTTTGCTTTGCTTTGCGATATCTACACCATATGAGTGTTTATTGCAATGTTGTGGATGAAACATTTCATATGCGAACCTAGAAAAGCATACATACATACATACATACATACATACATACATACATATATATACATACATACATACATACATACATACATACATACATACATGCATGCCTGCCTGCCTACCAACCTACCTACCTACACACACACATACATACATACATACATACATACATACATACATACATACATACATACATACATACATACATACATACATACATACATACATACATACATACATACATACATACATACATGCATGCATACATACATACGTACGTACATACATACATACATGCATACATACATACATACATACATTCATACATACATTCGTACATGCATACATGCATGCATGCATACATACATGCATACATTCATGCATACATACATACATACATACATACATACATACATACATACATACATACATACATACATGCATACATGCATGCATACATACATACATTCATGCATATATATATATATACATACATACATACATACATACATACATATATACATACATACATGCATACATGCTTATATATGTACATGCATACCTTCATACTAAATCATTTTTGGTTATGCTATTAACTATGATGTTCAAAGGATGACTAGCAGCATGTGACCTGCACATATAGTCTGGATATAATCTAGTGTATGTTCTACCCCTCAAATCGATACGGAGCTAGAGTAGAAGCATTACACCTATGTCGAACTGTAATTCAATATGCTGTGTTTGTTTGCGGACCCATCCACCAGTTAGAAAAGAAGACGGTTAATATACTTTCTTTCTCCAAAACTGTTTAAATATTTAACATCTTGAGATTTATCTTAGAGTATTGAGAAATATACGGATATTCTGTCAGAAGTTGATAGTAGGTGTAATTCGCCCATAATAAAGGGTCAAGGTCTCGATGATAAAAATCATTTATTATTTAACTTTTACATATTTAGAGTTAGAGGACTTACACTTAAAGGAATACTTTCACACGGTGAAACATTTTAGTACAAATATCTGTTTTAAAAAATCATATAAAATATGTATGCCAATGCGTTTGAAATTATTGTACAGACCGAATTATCAAGTTTTGTTTTGATGTTAACAAAGTGATTTATGCTTTAGTACCATATTGAACATTGTTACATAAGTGCCTTCAGTAATCTTGTACTACCACATTTTGAATGCATTACAATTATTCTATACCCACAGCAACTGCTCCACAGAAGTCTGAAAAGCTATAAATCTAGATATTCTATGACATGAGTCATATAAATGTAAATATACAATGTGGAAGCTCGTCGGATATTTTCCATAACATACAAGGCGGGAAATATAGAGAACTTTCAACTAATTAATGTTGTTTCCAGTCATTCTGTCATTAAAAACTAGTTCGCCCTGGTAAGAGTAATGCCTTAAATCGCATCCAATGTTTGTTAAGTGCCATGTGTTCAGGCGAAGAAAGAGTCTCACATATAAAGCTGTATTTAATATATAAAAATACTCTGGTTAGTATCCATTTTTTATATGCATTTTCCTAAATATGCTGTTCTGGTTTACATAAAACCAGTTTTTATTTAAGATATAAAATTATGCGTTCCACGAATGGCAATGTCTTTGCAAAGAAGAGTTTGCTAGGGAATTGAGCTTGATGGTCATCCAAAAATTATCGTATAAGTCGGAAGCTAAGTAGTCCAGTATAAATATCAAATTTACATTGAAGATGTTCCTTTCCGTGCCTGATTTTCCATTTTAATTAATGCCGTTGAAAGAGCCATGTTACTGATAATACGGGCAAGGTTTTCATGGTATCTGTTATACACACTACGATTTAAGCATTAAAGGTTAACATACATAATAATTCGAAAAGTAATTCGAAATTCGAAAAGTACGAAGCAACAACCTTTTTCCTCCCTATAACTGGGGATTTAAACAAAATGCCACGTGACGAACCTGTAGGCTATCTAACTCTCTCAGCAATTTCCCGATGGCCTCATCAAACATAGTGTGACGACGTATATCGATTCCTTCTCTCATGCATCTCTTCGTGTTTACAGTCGATCCTTTACCCTTCTGGCTGCCAGCGGCGGTATACACATCGGCCAAGTTTACCTGGAAGTCAACGATTGTTCATGTGGTAAATACCAATTAGCGCTATACAAGATGTTCAGCGTAAACGAATATTAGACTTATAACAGAAGTTATCTGACTTTACAAATTGTACATACCTGTAAAATCCGACTTATCTGTCTTTGTTTCCTCGTGACTTCAAGACTCATTTGTGACAGCATTTCTGAAAGCTGCATAACAGTTAATATTACGGGTATATCAATGAAAATGGTAATGTATCATATATGCATGTGATATTCAGAAAATTTAGTATAATTTGTGACTTTACTCTAAACGATTTCTTCACATTTGACATCCCATCATGCAAATAAACTGCAGCAATATCATATAACGTCACTGGATGGTCAAATTCAAATATTATATGCTTAAAATGTCCATGATATTAACATGGGTCACTTGAATGATCAAATATGGAATCTTACCTTGTAACCTGTTTTTGCCGTTATATTGTTGGAATGTCAAACATACAGGTTCAATTTAATTGGTGTTCCTGGCAAAAACGTAACATTGTGAAATGATCTTTTTTCAGGTTAGTGTCCCGGAGAAATTATGAAGGCTTTGCCTTACGGTCGTGGCATATACTAGATCCCTGTAGTTCGGGTTAGAGTTTAAATAACATTGTTTCCAAAAGACATCCACATATCACATGTAGTGTTTTGATTATATGTTATTCATTTTTTATTCGTTTATACTTAGTCGTCAAACGGATTACGGTACTATTTCGATTAAGTCTTTTGTGCAATCCATACTCATCACTTCTCTTCTGTACGCCAATATATTTCGCACATTGGCATCCTGGTAAGGGTAAGTGATCATGGTGATGCTGATTAGTTGTTATACACGTATAATAGCACTTCGTTGAAAAAAGAAATTATGAAAGTGTTGACTGGATGCTATCTAGCATCAGCCATATGAACGTTGCTCTTGTGAATAATTTAGAATTCGAAGAGCAAGTACCTGGTATTTAAAAAAGTGTAATCGTCGATTTACCCTTTAGTTTCAAACTTTATAAGTAATGAGGTAAGCAATGACGACGTGTGGAAATCTTCAAACCAAGATTCATACATTTTCAACATCGTCAATAGCATGGACAATAAAATGCATTCGGACATCAACCATCCGCAATACTATTGGTTCATGTGTTTTAGTGATTTAAATGTACACAATTTCTAGATATGGTTTCCTCTTTTTCTTATTTTCCTTGATATTTTTGTATAATTTAACGGCTTTGGATGTCTTATTCGTCTTGTTTTTGCTCTGTCGTGAAAGAAAAACCAATGTGTTGCGCATCACTGTGAAATGAATGTACGTGCTTTTCCCTGATGTACAATTATTTCCTTCATGAAACAAATTACGTTTCCTACTTTCTTGAACAGTTGTCTAGGACTGTATTTGTTGATGAGATTATTTGGGGAATTTGTCCATGCTTAAAACATTCCTCTTTGAAAAAATGCACTCAGAGGCTGATTACTAGTTGTAACATGCAAAGTTTCGTATGAAAGCATGTTGTAGCTTATCTCATAAACCTAATGATCGTAGTCGAGCTATTCCTCAGTGCACTTGCTCTATGAGTAACACTTGCATGGATAGTTTTCTACCGTGTAGTTTCAAGGCGGATATTACCGTAGAGATTATACAATTTTGCCCAAGATAATTGTATGTACTAAGCCTCTAGCAAAACCACATCCTCGGTTCAATGGTTCCTTATTCCGCAAATGTTTTAAGAAATGATCGAATAATGAGATATTGCAATTTTTGGTGGCATATGTTATATCAATAACTCTATTGTTACAAATTCTACCATAGTTCGTAATTATTTAAATATGTAAGAAGTGAACGACTTTAGCTTTAACGCCGAATGCACAATTCAAGCAGGCCAAGGTCTTTGGAGTGGTATAGCATCCACACCTACTAAAGGCCTTAAAAGTTCATAAAACAATAACAATAAGGATTGAGGAGTTTTTCAACATATCAACACACTTTTTTCTAACCTAATGGCATGTCATTGTTGCCATATTTTTTGACAACCACAAAATATTACTTCGTTTTCTAAAGCTTTATTTTGCATAGAACTGCGTCATATGTAGATCGTGAGTTTAAGATACGTGTTTTACCTGAAATAAGTGATGAATTCAAGGTCTCGTTGTAATTACCAGCTGAAACAGGGGATAAACTAAAATCATAAAATCAATATGATATGAGTTTTATATTTACCTTTCCTTTAACGGTTAGTTGAAGCTGCTTCTGTGTATATTTCACTCTAGTTTCTGAAATCTTAAATTGGTGGAGTTGCTCACATATGTGCTCAATAAACAATAGCGCTTCGTTCTCAATGCCTTTTAAAGTCTCTGCCAAAACCTGAGAGATCTGAGAGCTAAAAAATATCAAAAG